>PVJN01018543.1:5000-38766 GCA_004026805.1 Lasiurus borealis
AGCAATAAAAATGATGTAATCTGAATAAGAGAAATTAAAAAAGAAGAAAGAAAGAACACCACCTCAAGTACCTGTGAGACAATATAATGAAATTTAAATTTAGTGCATTACAGGTCCAAGAAGTTCAGGAGAAAAAGTATAGTATAAAAAAAAAAAAGAAGAAATAAAGGCAGAAATAATCCCTAATTGGTAAAAGCATACATTTAGAGATTTGAGAGGCTCAGCAAACTCCAATCAGAAAAAATTCAAATACTATTTGCTCAAATATACTATAATTAAAACCAAAGACAAAGAAAAATTTTAAAACAGGTAAAACATGATAACATAAATAGGAGAATAATTGTTCATAAATATTTGAACAATTATTAATCTCTTAAGTGGAACTAAATGTGGAAACAAGTTATCCAAGCAAAAGTAAATTATATCAGAAGGAAATCTGGCCAAGACTGGTTTGGCTCAGTGGATAGAGGGTCGGCCTGCGAACTGAAAGGTCCCAGGTTAGATTCCGGCGGGGAGCATGTACCTTGGTTGGGGGCACATCTCCAGTGTGGGGCGTGCAGGAGGCAGCTGATTGATGTCTCTCTCTCATCGATGTTTCTGACTTTCTATCCCATTCCCTTCCTCTCTGTAAAAAAAATCAATAAAATGTATATTTTTTTTAAAAAAAAAGGAAATCTGAAACTTTTGGAATAAAGGTAAAGCAATGAAAATGCTAGCTATATGGGTAGATATATTAGTCTCCTCACCCCTCCCTCCTTAAATTCTCTAAAATATGCATAATAGCAGAAAACAAAAATTGTATCATAGTGTGTGGGAATGTCCAATGTACATGTCTGTAATTCATGACAATTAGAATGTAATAAGGAGGAAAAGTAAAGAGACTTACATAGTGTTAATTTATCTACTAGTATATTACACTTGAAGTGATAAACTATTAATTCTAAGTAGACTCTGAAAATTTTAAGTATGCATATGGTAATCCCAAGAATGGCCCCAAAATAAAATTACACAAAGATATAGTCTAAAACCCCAACAAATAAACAATACACCAAAGTAATTTTATGGCACATAATTGTAATTTAAAAGTAAACACAAGGGCATATATGCACAGGTAGTTTTTACTCCAAGGGAACTTTAAGTTGAGGAAAAGTTCTGTGTCTTGAGTGCAGTGGTTATTATGTGGGTTTTAATTCAAGTCTCATTGAATTGTACTCTTAATTGGGTGCATTTTATATGCTAATTGTATTTCAATCAAGTTGATTTTACAAATAAAATACCCACCAAGAAAAAGATAGTTGTGACTATAAATAGGGCTTACTAATTTCAAATACATGAAAATAATAACCAAAATTATTCTTATTTGTTAATTGTCCACATTTTAAGCATAATCCCTGCTATAAATGTTATAGATTTCATAAATTATTTTGTATCCTTAATAGGAGCCTCGGAAGTGTTCTTTATCTCCCTTGATACGATTTTTTTCCAATTTGGAAAGTTGGGTACATTCTAAGTATATGAATAACTATGAGTTGTGAAACAGTGCTTTGATTGATGTACAAAGTGTTTAAATTGATGCATATCTTCAGACATCTCAGAAGGAAAGAGGGGAACGGGTGGAGGTAATCAATCAAAGACCTTGTAGCATATATGGATAACCCATGGACAAAAACAATAAGGTGCTGAAGCCCTGGGAAGGGGTTGGGGAAAACATATGTAATATGTTCAACAATAAAGAATTATAAAGAAAAGATGTCTGCAAATAACTTCAAATTCATGCCATATGCCCATTGGATATAAAAATTAAAATTAAAATATTAAATAATATAAATCAAGTGGTACAAGTAGTACCTATACAATGATGCTGATTAGGAAGGAAAAAACAGTGGGTTTAAAATGGAGGAGCAGGAGAGGCTCCATGGAGGCAGGGGTACATGGGCAGAGGACTAAAGGCTCTCTAAGGATGTTTTCAACTCTGGGAAGAAATATGATTATGAGTGAGTGAACAAAATTGCCCAGAATGAATGAAAAAGAATGGTAACATACTTTAAGCTTAGCAAAGGAAATCAAAATAATAACATTAAGTCCAGCCAAACCATATTCCATGTGCTTAGAAATTGACATCTATGTACCATTAACTAAAGGTGATGACAAAGAACCAAAATAAATTCAAGGATTTTTTTTTTATTGTATTTTATTCTCTTGCTTACTATAGTACCTTAGGGACTGAAAAGAGAGCTTGTTTGTTGAGAAAACTATTTTCTGAGAAAACTATTTTCTAATGAATGCTACAATGCATAATGCAAGGGATGAAGATTACTTTGGCTTTCTTTTATTTACTTTCATGTGCTGCAAACCAATTTCACAATATTAGCAAATGAATAATGTATTTAATGTAAATGTACACACCTGTTTTCAAACTGATGCTGACACTTTCACTTATTATGAAAAAAAATAAGTTTAAAATAAATCACCCCAGAGACCTTAGCCCAGAGACTTGTTTGTGTTGTTTAAATTGACAAAGTCTCTTCATCCACTGGCTTATATAAAAAAACTAGACGCCCAATGCATGAAATTCGTGCATGGTGGGGAGAGGGGTCCCTTCAGCCCAGCCTGCACCCTCTCCAATCCGGGACCCCGCAGGAAATGTCTGACTACTGATCCTAAACCGGCAGTTGGACATCCCTCTCACAATCCAGGACTGCTGGCTCCTAACTGCTCACCTGCCTGCTGATTATTCCTAACTAACCCCACTGCCAGCCTGATCACCCCTAACCACCTTTGCCTGCCATCCTGAGTGCCCCTAACTGCCCCCCCACCCCCCCGCCATCAGCCTGGTCACTCCAACTGCCCCCTCACCCCCCCGCTGGCCTGGTTGCCCATCGCTGCCTCCCTGCCAGCCTTGTTGCTCAGGTAGCCTGCTGTTCAGTTATTACTATGAATGCATCCTGACCAATTTGCATATTACCCTTTTATTAGTATAGATTGTTGCTTGTATATAAAAATTAATTAATTAATGTAATAAAGGAGGATCTCTCCTCCTCCAAATTAGCATCCGTCTTTACATGTTAATTTCTAAACATATTTTAGAAAAATAGGGTGGCATATGGAGGCCAAAATACTACTGTTTCACTCTAACACTAAGTTAAAGGGCTTAGTTGTGAGGATTAAATGGACTCCTGACACTAAAACCCCCAAATAGGTGGGTTTATTACCCAGTGTCTCTCAAGGTCACAGGGGACAGAAACCAGTTCTAGAAAGACAACAATTTGTGTTCCTCATGGGCAACTTGAATTCTAAAGGGAAGAAGTAGTAGTTCTGATACATCTTTTTGCACTCCCCCCACCCCTACTTTTATTAACTATGTACATCACTCCACTGCCCCTGAGGTGTAGTGAGTAAGTGGATAGGCAGATTCCGCGTTTCTCTCGTAGGTAGAAAACATGAAGAGTGAGGATGCCTTTCTTTTTTTCTTCAAAACCCAGTGAGCTTCTTTGTGGTACAATGGGAATGTGGCTGCCCTCTTTGGGAGAGGAGACCGGTGGTCTAACGGGGGAACCCTGCCCTTGCTAACTTCATTAGGCTGCCTCATCTTTACTAACCCCTGCTCTGTGAGATTCTCCCTGGGACCACTGGCAGTCACTTTGGAACTGGCTAAACGTGATGAGAAGAATGTTTTATCTAAATTGGTGGCAAGGCCACCCTGTACCCAGGAGCAAAGATCCATTGAAGATACCGTCTGCCATGCCAAATTACAACACACCACTAGCCACAGAGCATTCCAGAAATTCTGCAACCTTAAACACGTTCCGATCATACAAATTATACCTATAACACAGGGCCATCCCCATGTGAATAAAAAAAAATACTCCCCATTATCAAATTCCCAAAGAGAATGGTAAATCCCCCCCTTGCAAGCGAAAATTCCCCAACTATCATTGTTTCAACACCTTAATATTTGAATGCAAAATTTTTTTGCCCTTTTGAATACAGAGTCCAAAACTCCCAGTTTCAAGTGCAAACCCCATCATTTTCAGCAAAACCTTGGTCCTGTGGAATTGTTTCTTGTTTTGTTTTGTTGCTTTTCTCTTAAACAGTCTCAGAAAAAAAAAAAAAAAGGCATAGTTCCTTTGAGATCACAAAACGCCATGTCAGCGCCCTGGCATATTTCAGGAGGAAGCATCTCCATGAGCAATGGGCACAGGGGACCGCGAACAGCGAAGGCGCAGTCACACTTTGCCAAAAGGAGCCGCGTCCCTGTGCTGGATGGAGCCCTGGTGTCCGGCAAAACCAAGTTCCCAGAAGTCAGCGATTCTGATTCCTACTGGAAGGACCACCCCCTGGAAGGGCGGTGGAGGCTCAGACTGGAGGGGCCGGGCGCTCCCTGCGGACAGCAGCCTGTTTCCCGCTGCAGCAGGTGGGACCCGTCTGCTCTGGGCCCTGGAATCCCGAGCCCCAGAGCCATCAACCACCACCAACCGCCCTCGGCGGGGCCGGGCCGGTCCGTGTCCTCCAGCTCCGACGGCGACGCTGA
Organism: Lasiurus borealis; assembly: GCA_004026805.1. Lineage (NCBI taxonomy): Eukaryota > Metazoa > Chordata > Mammalia > Chiroptera > Vespertilionidae > Lasiurus > Lasiurus borealis. The sequence goes on from PVJN01018543.1 coordinate 9,532, forward strand.
GTCTGTGAAGGATGCTGCCCGGTGTCCTCTCTGGCCATTGCAGGGCGAGAGGGGGAAGGCGGAGAGACCGAGGAGGCTGCAGAGGGGGCCCGCCTGCCTGGAGGACACAGAGAAGAGCCAGGCCTCCGCTGAAGGCCCCCGGTCTGCGTCCCACCTGGAAACCGGTGTGAATCAGTCACTACTGAAACCGCGCCAACGGGCCACCCACTGACCACCGGCACTCCGTGTCCACAGGAGCAGGGGAGGGACGGCCTGGAGTTACCGGTGACCTTGGAGCCAGCTTGCACGAGATGCCACCGCCCCTCCCCCACCAGCCCCCTCCCCGCGCCAGCGCCCACGTGGAAGCCGGTTTAGCCCAAGGTCTGGGACAGGTGCACCCCTGGAGAGCGTGGGGTTTAGAGCTAAACCTACGCTGGCTTCCCCCCTGGCCACCAGGTGAAGCTCTATAGCAGCGGTTCTCAACCTGTGGGTCCTCAACCCTTTGGGGGTTGAAGGACCCTTTCACAGGGGTCACCTAAGACCATCAGAAAACACCTATTTCCCATGGTCTTAGGAACCATCAGACCGCTCCTCGGTGTAGCAAAGTGTAGCAATGTAGTTTACTGTTGTCATATGAAGACTGTTACCAATGCTACACCATGATTCAAAACAAAAATTTCATTTATTTGTAATTATAAATAAATATTTCACAATATATAATTGCATATTGTTTTTGTGATTAATCGCTATGCTTTAATTATGTTCAATTTGTAACAATGAAATTACATCCTGCATCTCAGATATTTACATTACAGTTCATAACAGTAGCAAAATTACAGTTATGAAGTAGCAACGGAAATAATTTTATGGTTGGGGGTCACCACCACATGAGGAGCTGTCTTAAAGGGGCTTACCCTCCTAGAAGTTGTACAAGAACATTTACCTCCTATGTTCTGTCATTGGGGCTTTCCTTCAAATGAAATAATTGGTTACCCCTCCCCTAAAAAACAATGAATTCAGGCAAATCTCCCAGAATGAGATTCATTTTACCTCAGTGCTTATACCATATTTGAGGCAAGGATATGGGTGGGAATTAAAAAGGATATATGCACCCCTATGTTCATAGCAGCACCCATTTACACTAGCTAAGATTGGAAACAGCCTCAGTGCCCATCAGCAGACATGTGGATTAAAAAACTGTGGGACATCTACACAATGGAATATTACACTGCCATAAAAAAGGGAGTTCTTACCATTTGCAACAACATGGATGGAACTGGAGAGCATTATGTTAAGTGAAGTAAAGTCAGGCAGAGAAAGATAAATATCACATGATCTCACTCATTTATGGACTATAATGAACAACATAAACTGATGAACAAAAATAGATCCAGAGACAGAGAAACATCGATCAGACCATTAAACCTCAGAGGAAGTAAGGAAGGATGGGGGTAAGAGGGAGAGATCAACCAAAGGACTTGTATGCACATATATAAGCCTAACCAATAGTTATAGACACCAGGGGGGTGAGGGCATGAGTGGGGGAAATAGGAGGGTAATGGGGAAATAAGGACACATATGTAACACCTTAATCAATAAAGAAAATTAAATAAAAGGACATGGGTGGGGAAATTCTTTCTCATGCAGTATATATTTCTGAAACTTATTAATGTCTATCCCCTCTTAGAGCTACATTATCTTTTGAATTCTGATATTTTAGTAAGAATGAACTCTAGTCCTGGCTAGTGTTGCTCAGTTGGTTGGAGTGCCATCCTGTGGAATGTAAGATTGTGGGTTTCATTCTGGGTGAGGGCACAGGCCTGGATTGCGGGTTCTGTCCTTGTTGAAGCATACTGAAGGCACTGACTGATATTTCTCTCTCTCTCTTTCCTCTACCTGCCCCCCTTCCTTTCTTTTACCCTATACATCCTCAGATGATAACTTAAAGAAAAAGTTAACTCTAATGACATGCTGTTTTATTTATTAACTAGAGGCCCAGTGCAAGAAACTCTTGGAAAAGTAGGGTCCCTAGGCTGCCTGGCTGGCGATCAGGGCTGATCTGTGGGTCAACTGGCAGAGCAAGCTGGGGGTGGGGGGAAGAAGAGGGGAGACCCACTGGCACCCACCTTGGCTGGCCCGGGTCCTGTGGGATGAGGACAGCTCCTGCATTGAGCATCTGCCCCCTGGTGGTCAGTGCACATCACAGTGGTCATTCCACTGATCATTTCCCTGTTCAGTCAATTTGCATATCAGGCTTTTATTATATAGGATTATTATTATTTTCTAATGTTTTCTTTTCTTTACCTTTCAGTTATTGTCCCACTTCTTGAGATAGATACTTAGGCCTAAGGCCTTCACTACATCTTCACATTTGGTTTAACTACAAATCAACCTTTGCAAATTATAGAGATTGCTGCTGTTGCTTCTGAAGCTTGTGCTTCAGGAAATGGGTTTTCAAAGTGTGGTCTCCAACATCAGCATCACTGGGAATTGGCTAGAAATGCAAATTACTGCCCCAGTGGAAACATCTGAACCAGAAACTTTGTAGTTGAAACCTAATAACTGGTATGTTAACCAGTCCTCCATGTAAGTCCCATGTATGCTCAAGTTTAGAATCATTGTCCTCTTCTAGGAGGGGTTGGCAAACTTTTTCTGTAACAAGCCATTGGGCCATACAATCTCCGTCACACTACTCAGCTCTGCCACCATGGAAGAAAGTTACCTTAGACTAACACTGTCTTCCAATGATACCTTTTTAAGAAAAGTATCAGGCAGCCTGATTTGGCCTATTTGGAATAGTTTGATGACCCCTGCTCAAGGGGATTAAAATAAAGCAATATTTCTGTCTTGTGTCCCTTAAGACACTATCCTTCTTCCACTTTTCAATTTTATATACTGTTCAACATTATTTTAGGTCACAGGCCTACTACCCATAATAATTCAGTCATCTTGTAAAAGAAATACATACATTACTCTTTTGAGAATTATTCATTCTTATGTATGTTATAAAGCTGCCTTAAGTATAAGATTAAATCCTCCAACAGTGTCTCCTTGGTTCTGATTATGTGATAGAATTTAGAATTGCCATCTGGCAGTGCATAGCTATTCCTGGCACTAAGACGTTAGATTCTATGAACTGGGAATGACAGAACTATGGGGAGATGGCTTTCTTAATGTCTAAATGCAGCAAATATTTTCTACCCATCAATACCAAGGACACATGTAAAGATTCTCTTTTTCTTATGAAATGAATCTTTGTCACGGATTTGTCTGTTAGGAAAAGCCCATTCTCTGAATTAAACTGTGGTCACACATACCTGTTAGAAGGCCATCGAGGCCACCTGTAGCAGAGCTAAGAAACTTTGCCTAGTCCAGTGGTCAGCAAACTCATTAGTCAACAGAGCCAAATATCAACAGTACAATGATTAAAATTTCTTTTGAGAGCCAAATTTTTAAAACTTCAACTTCTTCTAATGCCATTTCTTCAAAACAGATTCACCCAGGCCATGGTATTTTGTGGAAGAGCCACACTCAAGAGGCCAAAGAGCCACATGTGGCCCATGAGCCGCAGTTTGCCAACCATGAGGCTGGTAAACTTTGCGACTCTTGTACAATTTTGCTCAGGACATGCATGTGAGCTACCTCTGCTGGGACTCTCTGGTGTCTTTGCTTAAGGCCTGCACAGCCTTATAAAATTACGCCCAGCTGTAGACTAGCCAGCAATGTGAGGACACACTGTAATAAATTGATAATAAGCCTCTATACCCCCCTAAAGTCAGAAAACTATAGTGATACATAAAAGTTCAAGGTCCAATGTTTTAGTCATGATCTCATCAAAATCTTCTCTATTACATTTTTTTTCATCCAAAATTCTACTCCTTAATTAGTTCTCAATACCTTTAACCAATGCACCAAATATGGAGGCCCCTTAAGAGACTTAACCATCTTCCTCCTCCCCACTCAAGTTTCAAGCGCTCTAAAAATTAATGTAGAGGGTACCTATCCACTTTATTGCTTATAAATGCAGGAGGACTAGGAAAATGTGCTTGGGTGTCAGAGAATAGTGGGATTTCTGACACTGAACTGAGAATTGGGGGAAGTTAGTCAACAGTCTTGATACCTGCAGACTGGAGAAGATCTTCCTCTTCTCAGTCTCCTTCCCCACTGAGACAGAGGCTTCCTGTGGTGGAGCAACCGGGTATGTGCTCCCTCTAGTATGCTCCACTGAAAAGAAGATTACTCATCGCTACTTGTTTGTTCTTCCCAAATTTACCCAACAACTAAATCTCTTAATGCCATATGGGCTAGGATGCATAAAAAGACAGAGAGTAGAAAGAGGTTATATTAGATAAATGCCCCTCAATAAATAAATAAATAAAAAAATAAATGTAAATATCTCATTTTAACAGAAGAAAGGAATATATTTGACAGGTTGCATGGAAAGATATCTTATCTCAAAAAATAAAGAATTTTCCTCATAACCCCTAAGTGACGAGAAGATACTTCATCCCCGGAAGGGTAGCTTCTTTACAGGTCTAAAACGATAATTCAAACCAGTCACAATAATCCTATTCTACTTGATGTGGAATTGGTCAAGGGGTGAGTAAAGGTCTTCTAGCCAATGAGATGTAATTTTTTTTTCCTAAAAATTTTCTTTCCTTGATAAAATAAAATATATCAGAATTTTTTTGCCCCTAGTCTATATTTCTTGTTGCTATTGACTGGAAGGACATCATTCATGTTTTGGAAAGGACAAAGTCTGAGATTTTAAGTTGAATCAAAACTGAAATAATTAAACCTACTTATTATTAACAAAATCCTTAATAAGTTTTCTGTTACTTGGACCCAAAACATCCCTGATACGGATGAAAGCACTATAATCAACTACTTGAGCCATATTGTTATTCAGTTTATAATTCATAGACTTGATGACTTATAAATCCATAATCAAATTGTGTCTTAAAACATAACAAATAGAGATAATTTGAGCCTCTTCATTTGAAATACCACCCCCCAATTTTGAATTCCTGAGAAGTTGAGGCATAATTTAAATATAGTAAAATGCCCTGATGCTAAATGTACAGTTTGATGAGTTTTTATAAATGTAGACATCCATAGATTCTTATCCCTATCAAGATAAAGAATTATCCTCATCACCCCTAGGAATATCCATCATGTATCACACTGTTCAATCTCTTCCCTGCACCCAGAGGCAACCACAGTTCTCATTTCTGGCACCACAGATTAATTTGCCTATTTTAATATTTCATGTAAAAGAAATAATTCAGCATGCAGTCTTTTGTGTCGAGATTCCTACAAGCAGAATAATGTTTTCGATATTCATCCATATTGCCATACATATCTGTATTTGCAAAAAGTGTTTCCTTGTATAAATAGAACAATTTGTTTATACATCTACCTGTGGATGAATATTTGGGTCTTTATTTTTTTCTTTGCTACTATGACTAGAGCAGCTATGAGCAAATGTGTAACAGTGTTTTGTGAACATATGTTTACATTTCTCTTGGGTAAATAGCTAAGAGTGGAATGCTAGGTCATAACATTTGTGTGTTTAACTTTATAGGGAAATGTCAAAACATTTTCCAACATGATTGTGCTATTTTACTCTCAGCACTGTATGAGAGTTCTGGTTATTCCACAACTTTTCCAGCATTTGGTTTTTGTCGGTCACTTGAATATTATTTTTTCTGGACAGTGTGCATTGACATTTCCTTGTTATTTTAATATGTATTTCTCCGATGACAAAACATGTCATCGGAGAAATACATAGTTGAGCATGTTTTTGTATGCTTATTGGCTCCTTGTAAATATTTCCTTGTGAAGATCCAAGCCCTTCTCTCATTGTATTTAGATTATTGTTGATTTGTAGCAGTTGCTTATATATTCTGCAACTGAGTTCTTTGCTAGTTGTATGTATTGAGAATATTTTCTCCTAGTCTGTGACTTGTCTATTTCTTTCTTAATGATGCTTTGTTTTGATGAACAGGAACTTTACAAATTTGGTTACATTATCATTCCATAAATTAATTTTTCTTCTCCTAGTTATTTCTCTATTTTCTTTTATTTATTAAGCCCTCCTTAAACACATATCATGAAAATATTCTCACCGTGGCCAGGTAGCTCAGTATTTTGGAGTATTGCCCCGATGTCCAGAAGGTGGGGGTTTGATTCCTGTAAGGGTCAAGCAATGAATCCAGGAATGGGTGAAATAAAAAAATAGATGTTTCTCTTTCTACCTTCCTCTCTCTGTGTAAAATCAATAAATAAAATATTTTAAGAAAGAAAGTATTCTCTTATGTTCTCTTCCATAATATTAATGCTTTTAACTTACCATTTCTGTCACTGATCCATCCCAAATTAAATTTTTGTATAGTGCAAGGTAGACACCATATGGATGTGCAGTTATTTCAGTATGATTTGTTGAAGAGACTTTTCCTTCCTTTCCTTCACTGAATTGTTTTCACACCTTTGGCAAAAATTGATTGATTAGATATATATGAGTTTATTTTTTGGCCTCTCCTGTCTGTTTCATTTATCTATTTGTCTAATTTTGCTATATCAATTACATGCTGTCTTATCTAATGTAATTCTTGAAATAAGCAACTATAGATCCTCCAACTTTGATCTTTATTTCCAATATTATTTTGGCTATATATGTCCTTTGTATTTCCATATAAAGTGGAAAATCTACCTTTTAATTTCCACCCTTAGGTAGTCAATTTAGTTCTTCCCCCTGTGTCCCTGCTGCTTTCTGAGTTGCTGCCCCTGTTGCCTGGAGCTTAGAGTGAGTGAGTTTGTGAAGAAGTGTGTGCACTGGCCCTTTAAGAGCATTGTGCCACCATTTCCCACTGCCCTTTTCTTTCTGGTATGCAATCCCCAATGGTTTTCAGAGCCAGATATTATGGGAATTCCTCTTTCCAGCACTGGTGTCCCGCCCCCTCCCACCTGCCTCCCCACCACTCCTAGGTAGGTCCTTTGCAGACAAGCTATCCCTTCCAATTTTTAATCACCACACTGTGGATGAGGAACCTGCCCATTCCACAGAAGGACTTTAAGTGTTTCATCATTAATTTTGATGTTAGCTCTAAGTTTTAAATACCCTATTTTATTTTGTGAAAATTCACTTTCAGTCCCAGTTTCTTGAGCATGTATCATGAATATTGATTTTTTTCAAAATGTTTATTTTGCATCTATTGAGATAAGTTTTTTGTAATGTTAAATAAGGGGAAGGGGGTAGATATCTGTAATATCATCAACAATAAAAATATGTTAAATAGCCAAGTCCGGTTTGGCTCAGTGGATAGAGCGTCTGCCTGCGGACTGAAGGGTCCCAGGTTCGATTCCGGTCAAGGGCATGTACCTAGGTTTCGGGCACAACTCCAGTAGGGGGCGTGCAGGAGGCAGGTGATCCATGTCTCTCTCTCATGGATGTTTCTAACTCTCTATCCCCCTCTCTTCCTCTCTGTAAAAAATCAATAAAATAAAATATTAAATATATATATATATGTTAAATAAGCAAATAACAGTAATTATGAAAAAATAAAGAAAATGACAAATAAATACTTTATTTAGAATTCATGTGAAGAGAAAAAATCCAGCCTTATTATATGTCATATTTTAGAAGATTCATTTTCTCCAAATTGAGTCTTGGGACCTCTTATGTTTAAATGGATTTGGACTGATAAATTAGAAGCCTAAGACTTGGTGAAGTAGTAAAAAAATATTAGAATGAGAAGAGCAATTTAGTAAAATATTAGCAACAATTTAAGTAAAACAAATGACTAAACTTTGAAACAACCTAAATTCTCAACTTCTGATTGAAGTTATCAATAATCAGCTATTCTTTCCTTCCTTCACTTATTTATTCAAGAAAAATCTATCAGGTACTTACTACATATTATGTTTAAATAAAAGTATTTCTGCATGCATGTACAGACATACAGAGAAAAGACTGTCAAATGTACATCAAAATGGTAACAGGTATCACAAAGGCATGTCTGGTTTGTATATTTTCATCTCCAAAAAATTTATTTTATGAATTCTCTTCAAAAGAATGTCTTACTTTTGCAACTTAAAGAAAGTTATTATTTTTAAATCATTCTGAAATGAAGTCAGTATCATCTATAAATCATATCAGCACTCACCTCTGACAGCAGTTCATATGGTACAGAGTGGCAAATTGCATAGACAAATGCATAGTGTCTTTAGTCCTTAGTTCAATGTCATCTGGAGCACCATCCATCATGTTTGTGCTGGATATCATAAACATTCCATTTTTTCCTCTTATATCATTATACCTGGTAGCAAGTGAAATGTTCAATATATGACAAAAAAACAGAATGAAATAAATGGGGTGACTGTTTTTAAAGTCCAAGTTCAGTTTCACTGAATACTTATTATTAATTCCAATTTTTTTGTACTAAGCCAAATGAGCTTTCAGTGGGGAAAATCAATCAATCCAAATTTTGTTTTTATTCCCAAGAGCCCTGCTCATCAGCTTAGTTGGTCAGATCTAATGATAGTATCAGTGATATTAAGAATGTGTGGCAACCATTCATTCCTCCAACAAGGACTTACTATTTTCCTGGCAATATTCTAAGTATTGAGACTAATAGCATAGACAAGACTCTTGCTTCCATGGAGTTTCTGTTTAATAAAAATGGAGAGATTTTTTTAAAAAAAATGAAAGTGCTAAGATGAAAATTAAGCATATACCAATTACTGTTTACTAGAGACCGAGTGATCAGGAAAGGCCTGATGGTGAAATGTAAGCTAAGTGATAAGATAGAGTCAGATGTGGAAAAATCTGGCTGACAGCATTCTGTACAAAAAGAATATTGAGTATATAAGCACTGAGGTGGGCAAGAACTGAATGTGACGACACAGGAAGAAGGTTGATGAGGCTAAGACACAATGAACAAGAAAGAACAAGAAGTACAGTTCAGTGGAGACCGGTTTGGTTCAGTGGATAGAGCTTCAGCCTGCGGACTGAAGGGTCCCGGGTTCGATTCTGGTCGGGGGCATGTACCTTGCTTGTGGGCACATTTCCAGTGTGGGGTGTGCAGGAGGTGGCTGATCGATGTCTCTCTCTCATCGATGTTTCTTTCTATCCCTCTCCCTTCCTCTCTGTGAAGTCAATAAAATATATTAAAAAAAAAAAAAAGAAGTACAGTTTAAGATGTGGATGGGATGGCCCTTCTATGACTTCTAATATTACTACAGTTCACGACATTTTACTCATTTCCCTTTCTAGCTTTTAAGATTTGTTTATAGAAAGGATTTTTCCCACATATTCTAAATTAACTCATAATATTAATGCTGGGAATAACTACCTGATACAGTGGTACAAAAATGAAAAAGGGTTATATATTTATTCTAAAGTGATTTAGAAAGAAAGAGCAAATACTATTTTAGACTCTAGATGTTCATTTTATTTCTCTTCTCTCAATTTTAGTCTGCACTGCCTCCTCTACTGTGGCATAAACATGAGTGATTGAACCTCTAGACCTTCAATTTCCTTATCAGTTCAATGAAGATAATTATCCATGTAATAGCAATTGGGCAATCATGATGTGAGATTTTAGTGAGATAATGGATGTGAAAGAACTTTAAAGTGCTGGAATTTAAGTGGAAAATGTTAATCTGTAAAAACCTTCTGTGAAACTGGAATTAGGTCTCTTTCCTCTTCCCATTAGAAGGAGACTATTCAAACTATCAATGAAATCACCACCTGTGTTATTAGTTTCCTATTGCTGCTATCGAAGATTACCACAAAGTTAGTGGCTTGAAACAACACATATTTGTTTTCTAACAGTTCTGGTGGTGAGAAGTCAGAACTGGATTTCACTGAGCTAAAGACAACGCCTTGGCAGGGTTGCATTCCATCTAGAGGCTATGATGGAGAACATATGTCCTGACCTTTTCCAACTTCCAGAGGCTGCTTGCATGCCTTGACTCAGCCAGATATGCCCCCATCTTTAAAGCCAGCATCATTGGGCCGAGTCTGCCCCATCATGCTGTCTCTCTGGTTCTCTCTTCTCTGCCTTTCTCTTCCATTTGTAAATATTTTCCTGATTACATTGAGCTCACCCAGATAACCCAGGAACAACTTTTTATCTCAAGATCTGCTGATTCACAGCCGTAATTCTAGCTCCAATCCTACTTTCCCTGTTGCCATGCAACCTAATATATTTTTGTTTCTCAAGATTAAAATATAGAATTGTTTGGGAAACTATTATGCTGCATATCATACCACCCTACAGTGGTCTATTAAGGAATTCTTAGGCTGTCATGAATAACATAATGAGGATTTTATCATGGGAGTGCTCGGGCTTTGGTGCTTAGAAGAAGAGAATATTTTATGTTATTTTATGTAATTTTTTGAAAAGAATATTTGACACATACCCACAGGGAAAGAATCTGTCCCAAGGGGAGAAGGAAACAGTGGGTTCCCCATGGGTTCTGCCTCAATCTATGAAAATAATAGCACAAACCCTTTAGTGTTTAAGTCCTTAGAAGAAAGAGCATGCAGCGTGAGAATAGAAAACTGGATTCCCCCAATCAGAGGTTTGTTTCCATCGCGTTTCCAGTCCTACTTTCTTTCTTTACACAACAGCCCTCTAGCTTGAACTCAATCAAGTTCTGCTGTTTTTGGAAATATCTTCTTAATATTTAGCTGGGAATTCTTTCTGTTGGCTTTTACTGAGTAGTACATAATAAAAAAAAAATTGTTTTTGACCATAATGTCTATAGTTGCTTTGCCTATGTGAAACATGCAGTCATGACAAATAAAACCTTCACCTAATGCCGCGACTGTAAAAGACCAGGAACTTAAGTGTAATGTATGATCTGTGCATACCTAAATTTTATTAAAATCATCAGCATCAAATATTAATCATGAGCATACTACCCACAGGGCTTTCTATATTAGGCAATGAAGATAAATACTTATGAGACACAGTTTCTACTCTTAAAGGCTTGATAAACTCTTTGGGAGGTGACAGGATTCATACATAAAATAATAAGTAAAAATGCAGGGCAAAATGCCAAGAGAGTGGTGGAGGCAATGAGTGCTACAGAATTGCAAAGAAGGAAAAAAATCACCGAAAGAGGGAACATTTATTGCAGGCTTTATGGAGCTTGAATTCAGTTTGCCTTGCACAAGTATAGAGGAGCAAACAGGTCGTTGCAGACAAAGAGGATATAGTTATGGAAGCAAAGTCACATAGGTAAAAGCTTACGTGATTTTTCTCAGGGAAAATGAAGCATCTATTTTGGCTAGCAAAGGCGATATGTGTAGAGCATACAGTGAGGTCAACTTGAAACTTGACTGCACAAGATTCTCTACATAGTGGTGATTAGGTTGATCACTGAGCTTAGACAGAGCTGAGAATTTTGGGTAAGGGGATATCGGTGTGAATAGCCAGTGTAGGAAGAAAACCAACATAATGTATTAGTGAGCATGTATTATTACAAGGATGTGGTACTGATTGTTTCATTATCCATAATATTACTTCTATTTCTGTATCTATACCTATATTTATGCCTACAAATATACATATATTTGCATAATTTAACCTACTGTCCCCATCATTTAATAAGCCCTTTGGTCCAGAGAAGGATGCTGTTTTATTTTTATGAAGCTGAACCATAGGTACTAAGAAAAAAAACATTGACCTTCAACGTTTTTGTGTATTTTTTAACATTTCTGCACTTGAAAACCATAAAAACAATGCCTTCCTAAGCTGACTGCTTTCCTGAAAAAAACAAATACTCCTCCAGTGAATACATTTCAGTGAACACCTGTCTCCTGAAAACAAGTGGAAAAACTAGACACTTAGTACCTGTTTTCAATTGGCTACCAGACACACTCCACTCCTCTGAATTAATGCCCCTTGCCATCTTTCTCATGCTGATGCAGCTGTGTGTGTGTGTGTGTGTGTGTGTGTGTGTGGCAGGGGGGAGATAATATCACAAATATGCCTTCAGCTCTGATGGTTTGGCTCTAGAAAAGACAGGAATTTGGCTCAAAGAAAAGTTAAGTAACATTCAATAGTGGTTGGAAACACATCCTGAAATGGGTATTGCCAATAAAAAACAGGCATTCAAAAATCTAAAGTATTTCCAATGCCTCTGAATTTGTCTTTCTCTTTAAATTGGGGGAGGATAATTTTGCTCTTACATGTGGCTCCTCTCATCAGTACTGAGGGCAAAATATACCCACATAACTAAAGGAATAGTGAGTGTACTAATGAAAATATTAAAATAGACATTTTATTTCCAGTTCAAAAGTTCTTAAGCTTTGCACTTGTAACTAAGATATAGATTTTAAATAATAGTATTACACTATGTTTATATCAGATATTAGGCTGTACATGGTACTTTATATATGCCTAAAATCATCAAAATGAACCTGTGGGTTAGGCAGTGAAGGTTGCATCAGCTTTGTTTTATAAATGAGAAAAATATTCACATAGTCAATGACTCACCAAGTTCATGTGGTCATTTAATAAAATTATATTATAGACTAGAGGCCCAGTATGCAAAATTGGTGCACGGGTAGGGTCTCTAGGCCTGGCTGGTAATCAGAGCCTGTTGGGATCCTCTGGCTGCCGGCCAGGACTTTCCTTCATTCAACTCTGCTCTCTGGTGGTCAGAACATGTCATAGCAAGTGATCAGTCTCCCAGTTGAAAATCTCGTGGGGACAATTTGGATATTAGGCTTTTATATAAAGAGATAAGCACATAGACTGGATTTTAACATATCTCAGTTGAAGTCCACTGTTTCCCTCAGAGCTTATTAATAAGATGTCCAACAGATTCTGCAACCCCTAAAATCACCCCAGCCAACACTTATCTACTTTCTCTAAACATACTGGAACGCAGACAGAGCAGAATTGATGTAGTTGTAGGAAATATTAATTCTCTTCTTAAGAGAATTTCCCACCACAGTCACCATCACCCCACCCCACCAGGCAAACCAACTGAGAGTGATCTCTGGGACACTAATTTGTAGAGACTGAAGGCACCTGCAAAAAGAGAAGGCAGACTCTCCACACATGGTAGGAAAGTCACTAATCAGAGATTTACAGGCCCGCTTTGGAGCCAGGAGGGCAGAAGGGAGAGAGTGGTAATGTTATTAGAAGAATTTGGTTTTCTCTGGAGTTTAGGACCACATATATAGATAGCGTGTGGAACTCATTACTCAGATGGAGATTTCTAAAAATGGAAGGCTTGACCTCTACATAAGGCCAATAGGCACTATAGTATGATGGGCCCGGGAAAAGAATTCCCCATGACCCTTGGAAGGCATACAAAAGGGACTTAGTTGTTGCCATGCCTCCATGTGAAGGAGCACAGAGTATGGGGAGATGAAGACAATATGGAAGACACTGATATCCAGGCAATCATGCCCCTCTTTAGTCCATAGCATGGAGCTGAGGCTAGAATAGGGCTGACAGAAAAGGGCTGAATTCCCCAAATCCCTTTGTAGGTAAGGCCTTATCAATAAACTTTATGCCAAAGCGATGTCCACTTCTGCCTCACTTCCTTAAGAGGAAATTTCTGAGCCTAGTCCTTCATTTATTCCCTTCTAATAGCCTGTTGGTAATGACCATGAACACATGAGCCTTAGGTCATGTCAACATTGATGACACATCAACCTTGCTTCTAAATGACTGTGCAGAGATAACTTGCAACACTCACAGTGAGCCATACTGGACCATCGTGCAAGAGGGAAATAAACTTTTGTTTTGTCGGAACTATTGAATTTTGAGGTTTCTTCCTTAGAGCACTTTTTAGCAACATCCTCTCTAATCCAGAGAGAGCATAAATTGTGAGCCAGAAATCTGACAAGATAATAGGGCTACTGGCAGGACACAAAGCAAACGTAACTAACTAGCTGTTGAGAATGATACATGCTTTGGTGCTTCTAGCAACATGAATCCATTTATGAAACCAAACAACTGAGATACACATATTTTTTTGGATTTTCAAATATCCTTTCACATCCAATTGACAAGATTATTGTAAACTATACGAAACTCTTGAGCACAAACATATGCTAAGTGCTGACTTGGTGTGCTCCACAATGATTTGGAGAGTTCCAGGAGCAGAGAGGGGAGGAGAATGAAAACCTCTAGGGAGGATACTACTCATTAAACTGAGATTTTGTGTTTGCAGAGCCAAGACACAGCTATGGGGGAATACCACTGAGGAACATTAAAGAAACATCAGGCTGACTAAAAATAAGAATTTCCATCCAAATCCGTCTACCAAATCAAGTGAGCCTGCAATAAATATAAACCCACACGTAGTAGTCTCTCTCCAGGGAAAGCTAGCGTTTTCCCACAGACAGGATTGTTCTGCAGAGCAGCAGTTTGATAGGGAGGGTGACAGCTTGTCTATCTTGGCCTGCTGGGTTCAGATCAGAATGTCAGCTATGCTACCACTCAAGGCTCCTCTTCAGACTAACCGAGGTGACAATTTGCCAAAATAGTCTCTCAGCCATATGATCCAAGGGCAAGACACTAAGAATAAGTTCAGCCATTGGAAATGAGATGGGAAAATTTCTCAATTCATGACTAGAAAACTTTAAAAATGCAAAGTTCCAAAGAAGCGCATGATGTTAGAGAGTCTTTAGTAACAACATATTCTGAATTAGTGATTTCTTTAAGAATAATTTGTTTTCTTATTACTTAGCCAAAGATGGTGAACCAGAAATTGAGCTGTAACTAACTTCCTGAAGTCTTGCGGGTATGAACTTGTTTTGTACCTTCAGCAAGATCTTTTTGTTTGACATATAATAATGGTAAGAATAAATTATAGTCCTTATTTCAATGTTTGGTATTAGTTATTGGAATGAAGATGGGTGGCTCAATTGTTTTTTTTTTACATGACTTATATTCACAAAACAGTTTCTTGCTTGTGATTATTCTGAGAATAATACTATATTTTACATTTTCTAGATTGAACATTACAATAAAGTATGTATATTGTTATATATTGTGTATCAATAGCCAAATGGCTCGATTTATGTCCAATATGCCAGTGAGTAAACTAAAATAGAAATATATAAATAAATATAGTAAGATAAAACTTGACTAAAAATCCCTTTCATCTATCTCACATCATTAACTCAAGTAAAATATTCAGTTAGGAGGAATCCAAATTATGTTAATGTATTTATTGCAAAACTGGTACAAAGGTATTAGTTTATGACTCTCTGCAGATTCTTAGTTAATTTGCCAGAGAGGTATATATCCAATGTGAACTTGAACTAGCATTACTATTCATTTAGGTGTGGATTTTTTTTCTGCTTTTTGTTTTTGTGTGTATTTTTTATAATCTTGAATATTTACCTCACGTAAGAGCAAACATTATTCTCCTGTAAATAATGAGAAATCAGCCATCTTATAGTGCCGAGGTCTTTCTCCAACATCTAGAAGGGTTCAGGAATCTGGAGAAGGCACTGAGTATAAATTAATAAAGAGACTAAAAATATAATATAAATTTATAATCTATGGGGGAGCCAGAGGAGGGCTTAGCTTCAGTAACCAAGTTCTCCTATCTCTGGATTCCTTGATCTTTATTAACACAAATTGCCTAAAGCAAAGCAGATATACATATCAAAGGTAAGGCTTAGTATACAGTAGGCATTGTCAGTTTTGGGGGAACTGCCTTCCACTGTTCAGCTGTTTGACCGGCAGCAGGCAATAACATGTAGATTAAAATGCCCTCAGCTGTCTGGCAGCAAGCAATCATGTATGTAAAATTCAGCTTTGGGGAAATGCTTTCAGCCATTCCAGAAGGCAACAATATGTATTTTCAGCCAACTTCTTGCATTTATGACATGCTGGAACTAGCCTCCAGGATCTTATATATTTTTCCAAAAGAAAAACTCTGAAGAAAACAATTTTTATTAAAATATTAGATCTATTGGGTACTGAGCACCTATTATTATCCCAAAACACTGAGATGTGTTCTTATTAACCAAGGGTAAGAGTAAAAATATAGACCTCAAGCAGAGGCACAGCTCACCAGAGATTACATATAAGGAAGATCACATTTAATTCTGGAGAAATGTATCAGTATATATCAGTATATTGTAATATAAAGGCTAATGGAAGCACCAATACCCAGAATATAATTATATACTTGTTAAATTTTCAGCAATTACTAGGCAAAATAACAAGATTGCATTTTTTCAAAACAAATAGTTTATTGAGATATTTTAACATTTTATAAGGGTATGATATTTTATATGTATTAAAATGATCCTGCTGAAACTGTTTTGGCTCAGTGGATAGAGCATTGGCCTGTGGACTGCAAGGTCCCAGGTTCAAATCCAGTCAAGGGCACGTACCTTGGTTGCAGGCACATCCCCAGTAGGGGGTGTGCAGGAGGCAGCTGATAGAAGTTTCTCATCAATGTTTCTAGATCTCTATCTCTCTCCCTTCCTCTCTGTAAAAAAATCAATAAAATATATTTTAAAAATACTATCTTTATTTGTATATCTTCTTCTTATTTGTTACTTGTAATGTTAAACTATCCAGGGTGAGTGAGTTATGAGGATTAAAAGGGAACAAAAAATAATCTAGAGAATAGCACAGTAACAAGAACAAAAAGGAACTGTGAAATTGCCTATATTTTGTCCTTACTCAAGATTTTACAAATGTGAATATTGCTAAGCATTTTTGTTCTTAATGTTTCATCTTTGCAAAGCTTCTAGTATATATCATTGATTTACATATAAACATTTTTATTGAAGTAATTTTTTTTTCACATTAAAAAGAGATTAACAATACAAATAAGCAACATAAAATGTCCACCATCTCCCACACTTGGATTATTAAGACTTTCACCAGAACTATGTTAGAGGGGACTCTTTCTTCTTCTGGTTTCCTAGAGAAGTGATTAAAACCAGCACACACTCCTGTCTGCTCTCTAGACCTCCCCTCACTTTCTCTCTGGAGCAGAATGACTGGTTAGTATAGAAGAATAAATTTTCATGAAAAACTCGGATACTGTCACCTCCAGGTATTGCTGTCCCTCTTGCAGGTGGTAGGGGTGCTACCCTGCTCTAGTTGGTAAATCTACTTAATCACAGAGTTCAGTTAACAAGTCAAAGGATACTAACACTAAACCACGCCCTCCCACGGGATCATTGTCAACACTGAAAGAGCTTCTATCTACCACTCCTAGTTTTGTTTCTCATGGAAGACTAACTGAATGCCATTTATTTGGCCTCCTAAGAGACCTGAATTCTTATATATATATTTTTATAATAATAGGGACAAATGTATAAATAACATAAAAGCATGTTAGCTGGTCATTACAGGCCAGAGTTTTATAATTAGCCCAACTCTGTAATCCTGGTTCAATCACAGAAACTCAGCTGGCTTCGGCCTCTTCATATAGCTGACAAACGTTTTTCTATAAAGAACCAATGTATACACTTTGGTACATTTTAGACATCTTGGGCTATAATGTCCCTCATACAGCTAGTTACCTCTGTCTCTTTGGTGAGAAGGCAGCCATAGACAATAAATAAACCAATGGATCTGACTATATTCCAATAAAGCTTAATTCTTTTACGTAACAAGTGGCCTTCAGCTTTGTCCTGTGGCCAAAATCAGATTCCTAGATGAAACGTTCACTCTATACCTGAATTTTTAGTTTTTCTTTTTATATGGTATTATTTTTATAAAAGTAGCTGAGTGAAATATGATTTATGAGGTCTAAGAAATTATATTGCATAACATACAAGATCCTGTTACTTCAAGAGAAATGAGCTAACTTGGTTAAGGCTGTTTCTTCTAGAAACAATCTGGATCTGCCTGAGAGATCCAAACCCATGAAATAGTTTTGATCTGCTCTGTCTATAGGGAGCATTGGGCCCTAACATGACTGACATTTCCAGAACAGGATTAATGATTTCAGAAATCTCCCTCTTAGCTGGCACTTACTCCGGAAAGATTAAATCTAACAATAGTGATGAAATGGGCCAAACCCACATTTTTCTGCTTCCCTAGATAAGGCCCAAGTCTTCCATTCTAAGCCCTTCCCACCCTCTTGACTGTGGTTTAAAAGGGAAGCTTGGCAGACGCTTGGAGCTACAAAAACATAAATAAATAAATAAATAAATAAATAAATAAATAAATAAATAAATAAATAAATAAGTAAGTAAATAAATAAATAAATAAATAAAAATTGCACTGCATGAAATTAAACAGGTAAAGAAGAGTTTATTCAGGACTATTGCAGTAGAGGATAGAGGATGAACTTAATTCCACTGACAAAAGGCAGAAGGGTTTTTAAGTTCTGGATTGAGCTAGTTGTAAAGTACTGGATGACATTAGTGGGTTGGTCAATGGGATGAGTTGACATTGGTTTTTTCCTAAGTTTGCAGATGCTTACCTCTCGGGTGAGACGATCTGTTTTTGCTCACTGAAGGCCACTGAAGTTTGGTTCCTACTTTCCTACTGAAACCAAAAGATAGGAGCTCTGTCTTTCTTGATGATCACACTTCAAAGAATGACTGCCAGGTCCTTCAGAAGGACATTTCTGTGTTCTAAAACTGGCAAGAGGCTGGGAGATTTATTTTCATTTCACATGGGCAGAAAATAATTTGCAATTTCAAGTTTTAAACGTAAATGCTCTAAGAAAAGGGAGGTGATAGTTGATTCGAAGTTTAGGAGAGTGTGAAGTTAAAGTCTAAGCTAATGGTAATATGAATCCTGACAGCCAAAGTCAATCAATACTACCTCTATCCCATTACCTCAGGGGAAGTTATTAGAGAGTTTTGCTATATATGTAACTGCCAATGGGTGAGATTTTATACTTGTTTCTTCTTTATATAAACAACTAAACAAATACATTTCATATATAATCCTGACAGCCATTCAATAAAGTGGTATTGTTATTTCCATTTTCCAAAGAAAGAAATTGAGAAGGGGAATATCCCAAGGCTATAGAGATAATAAATGGAAGAATCAAAATTTTAACCCAGATCGAATTTTCTATATTTTCTCTTCACTTAACTATTTCTCAGAGAATAAAAAACTTGTTTTTTTTTTTCCTAGAAAACAAAGAAAAATAATACCCATGATATAAAATCAATATTCTCCAGCTCTTCTGAGGAGAATTTAGAGCTGTTATGGAAATCATAGCTCTGTTTTAGAGCATGACTTTCTCAACCGTGGCACTATTGACATTTTGGGTCAGATAATTTGTTGTTGTGGGGAGCCATTCTGTCCTGTCTACTGTAGGATGTTTAACCTCTGCCAACTAGATGCCTAGAGCACTGCCAAATTGTGACAACAAAACAAGTTGGTAGACATTATCAAATGTCTCCTAGGGGAAGAAATAGCCTCTGTTGAAAGTCACTGGTTTAAAGGGATGTTCTTATACAGTATTTTTAGCAGTGGAACTTTTTGAAGGAAGAGATATTGTATAGAACACTGATTGTTAAAATTTAGATAAAATGAGGATGTTTCCTTAGGAGATAAAACTACACCCATTTGATTTTGTCCTCTCCTCCCCTCACCAAATTCCTGAGATAGTTACATCAATTTCTAAAATCCCAAGAAGACTATGTAGACATGGCTATTCAGAGAGAATTTGTATCTTTCTCTTGAGATGATGCCATACCTGGTTCTACATTCCATCTATCCTTCATCTTATTAAACATAGATTTGCCAGTTACGTAGTTGTACCTTTGACAAGGTGAATAAGCAGAGCTAGTATCAGTGTTTGTTTTTTTGTTTTTGTTTTTTGTTTTGTTTTTATTTGTAAAGCCTCATTCAAGCCAGCAAAATGACTCAAACTGTTCAGGAAAATGGCTGTTAGATCCACCTGGGTGAATCTAACAACTCATTTACCACAGAACTATCTCCAACAGCGATGCTCCAGAATGCAATGGATCTGACACAAATTTCACTAAATCAAGATGGGCCCTAGCAAGTTTGGCTCAGTGAATCTAGCATGGACCTGCAGACTGAAGGGTCCTGGGTTAGATTTTGGTCAGGGGCAGGTACCGTGGTTGCAGGCTCTACCCCTGCCTGGACCCTGCTGGGAGCTCATGCAGGAGGCAATCAATGTGTTTCTCTCAAATCGATATTTCTCTCTGTTTTACCCTCTCTACAAATCAATAGAAAAATGCCCTCCAGTAAAGATTTTTTAAAAATAAATTAAAAAGATAAAAGCAAGATGGATCCTTGGCTCAGCTGGTCTCAAACTTCGACTACAGATTATAAGCATTCTAGATAAAAACCTACCTTTTCTTTGTGGTTCTTGTTCTATAATGGCATTTCTTTGGTTACAATAGATATATTCCATCACTCCCTGTTTTACAAATGGTAAAAGTTCGTAGTATAGGTTAATACCTATGGAGAGCGTATTGTATACTTCACCAAATATTCAAGTATGTTGGGGTAAGTTAAATTTCATGCTGATTGGCTAAAATCAGAAGAGTCAATAGTTGCTGTTTGTTTAATTTTGTCCAAAACTTATTCACATTAGACCCATGTTAAATGTTCCTTTGGTAAAAATAGGTTATTTAAAAGTATAGTGTATAGACTGCATGCGGCTTGCGAGCTGCGGTTTGCCACTCTGTTGACTAATGAGTTTGCCGACCATTGGTATAGACCAAAGAATATTTTAAACTGTGTGCTAATGGAAAGTGAGTACCCAGATCAGCGATTGTGTATTGCACAAAATAAAATGCAGTCTATATGACGCAACTTGAAAGTTAGTGAACTGCCTATGTTGACTTCCCCAAAATAGGTAACACTGACCTTCCGGAGCACTTGACATCTCACTGTTAATCACTTAAAGCTCCTTTTATGACAGGCCAGACCCCAGCAGCAAGCTAACCTACCAGTCAGAGTGTCTGCCCCCTGGTGGTCTTGCAGATTGTGCATCACAGCAACTGGTGAACAGTTGGACACTTAGCATATTAGGCTTTTATTATACAGTGGTACCTCGAGATACAAGTGCTCTAACATACAAGATTTTTGAGATACAAGCCGTCGAGCGAGCGATTTTTGCTTTGAAATACAAGCAACATTTGAGATAGGAGTAATCGCGCGTGCGGATCGGGCTGGCTGCACAAGACCCACCAGTTTACCGTGACTCGAGCATCTCATAGTTTCCCACGCCTCAAGGTTATGGAAGAATTAAACTTGTATCTCAAGGTACCACTGTATAGGACTAGAGGCCCGGTGCATGAAATTTGTGAACAGGGGAGGAGGTGTCCTTCAACCCAGCCTTGAGGGATGTCCGACTGCCTGTCTAGGCCTGATCCTACCTGGACTGCTGGCTCCCAATGCTCACCTGCCTGCCCTTCTGATTACCCCTAACTGCTTCTGCCAACCAGCCTGATCACCCCTAACCACTCCCCTGCCAAACTGATTGATGCCTAATTGCTCTCCTGCCAGCCTGCTTGCCTCTAACTGCCATCCCTTGTGGACCTGGTCACCCCTAACTGCCTTCCCCTGCAGGCTTGATCACCCCCCAACTGCCCTCCCTTGCAGGCCTAGTCCCTGCCAACTGCCCCCCCCCTTCTGGCCATCTAGTGTCCACATGTGGGCAGGATCTTTGGACCACATGGGGGCAATCATCTTGTGTGTTGGATTGATGGTCAATCTGCATATTACTCTTTTATTAGATAGGCTAGAGGCCTGGTGCATGGGTGAGGGCCAGCTGGTTTGCCCTGAAGGGTGTCCTGGATCAGGGTGGGTATTCCCTTGAGGTGTAGGGTGGCCTGACTGAGGGGCCTGCAGTGGTTTTGCAGATCAGCCATACCCCCTGGAAACCCAAGCAGAGACCCTGGTATCTGGGATTTACTTATCTTTTACAATTGAAACTTTGTAGCCTGGAGTGGAGCCAAGCCTTCTGCTGGCACAGCCATTGAAACTTTGTTGCCTTAAGCAGAGGCCTGGGCCTACCAGGGTTTTCAACCCAAGCCTCCCTCCTGCTCTCTCTGTGGCCATAGCCATCTTGGGTTAATTTGCATACTCGCTCTGATTGGCCGTTGGGTGTCATTGGTGGGCATGGCTTGTGGGTGTAGCAGAGATAAGGACAATTTGCATATTACTCTTTTATTAGATAGAATAGCTTGTTTAAGCAATTAAATATCTTGCTCACAACTGATATGAAAGGGCTTTGGATGAGGTAAGAAAGGAAGACCATGTTTTCAACTGAAACCACTAAAAGAATTACGATTTTATGAATGA
Organism: Lasiurus borealis; assembly: GCA_004026805.1. Classification (NCBI taxonomy): domain Eukaryota; kingdom Metazoa; phylum Chordata; class Mammalia; order Chiroptera; family Vespertilionidae; genus Lasiurus; species Lasiurus borealis. The sequence continues at coordinate 31,767 of PVJN01018543.1, forward strand.
CTGTTTCCCATTTCTTACCTAGCCACAAGACAGACACATATAGTTCATATTTTAAAATACTGGTTGACAACCATTGACCTAAGTGCATAGCCAAGTTTAAGAACCATTGGTCTAAGTCATTTGTGGTACTCAAGGTCGTCCCTTTATCACATAGCTATGAATCTAGAGGTGACCACATGATCCATTTCTGGTTAATGAGATATGAAGTCACTTCTAATTAAATGATTCTGGGAAAGCTATTGCTTTTCTCTTTGAGAACAGCAGCCATTCTCAATCTCTTTCTTCTGCCTTAAATGCAGATGTAATGGCTGAAGGTCTAGTAGCCATTTTGCCACTGGGATGAGACAAGCACAGGATGAAAATGAACAACCTAAGCAAGGAAAAGCAGAAAAATAGAAATATTCAGGAGGCCTGAAAGCATTGTTCGGTAGCTAAATGTATGGCAGAAACAATTGGCAATGTTCAATTTTTTTCCTTAAAGCAAACATTTCTTGAAGTCACATTTGTTTTGTTTAAACCATCGTTAACTGCAATTGATAAACATTGCTAGGTGATATATGTCATTTTTCATAATAGATGGTCTTCTATATTCATTCCTATCTGGTAAAACAAAAAATCGCAATCTGTAATTGCCACTTGATAATATTCTGTAGTTTGGTCTCTTTCTCTTGCTCTCTCCCTCTTTCCTCTTCTCTCTCTATATACTTATAAATCATATTGATAAATCACATGGTAAATATTGTCTTATAACTTCTTTTATTATCTTATATTTGATAATTTCCTTATATTCTTCTAAATTCTAAAACATAACTCAGTGCCTGATATGGATGCAATTTAATTAGTTCAGCCAATTTATAGGAGCTTTGTTTTCAGGTGGTTTTATTTTTATTATTATTACTGGTAGAAGATAAAACTTGTGTTTAATTTTTGTGAGCACCTGTGTTTATTTTCAGAATTAAATTTTTAGAAGTGTAATTAATTGGAAGGAAGGAGTTGATAAAGATTGTTGACTTACTTTCTACTTCAAGTCACTTTTAAGTTATCAGAAGGCTTGGGCTGAATCCTATGAACTCAACCACATACTTTCTTATTTGCTTGTTTTTATAATTGGAACCATGAATATTTATGATGAACCTACCTATGTATAGAGATTGCACTTGTCCTGCTTATGCTTTTCTTATTTAAAATTAACAACTTCTTTGTATGTTACATTCTAAAATTCTAAAATAGTTCTAATGTAAAATTTCATTATTTTAGCTATCAGAATGTTTTAACTGTCTTCCATTTAGTTAAAATATCTTTGTGTTATAGAAAACAAGCTAACTCTTTGAAAAGATGTGAAATAGCAACACCAGTGACATCATTATCAAAAGCAAACAGTCATCTGCTGAAAAGCAAAACTAATGTGATAAATTACAAAAATAGACACAATCTTTCCTCCTTCCCTTTGCACTATGACTATGATGCTCTTCACAACAAGAGGTGGAGTCTGTTTTCCACCCATTGAATCTGCTTTGATGTTGGGAATTACTTTGGCTACAATAGAAAGAAGATGTGCCAGTTCTAAGAGTCTTGGAGAGCGATTTTAAACTGGGATCTCACAAAACTTTTTAAACCACACAATATCTAACTATTTAGTAAGTGACATTGACCTCTTTTCCCTTAGAATGTCAAATTAAAAAAATGACAACAACCAACACAGCAATAGCTGTCTGGTGTGAAGCCCATCTTAAAGCATAAATATAATATAATAGAGTTGCACTTTATTGTTCACATTTCATAATAAGGTTGTGTCTGATTGGTTAATTATTGGTACCAAAAAATCTTTATACATAAGTATAGACACCTGACTTTTAAAAAAGTCACTTTGGACAAAAAGGGTAGATAATAATAATAATAATAATAATAATAATAATAGTAGTTATTATTATTATTATTATTATTATTATTAGAGGCCCAGTGAATGAAATTCATGCATGGGGTAAGGGGTGTCCCTGAGCCCAGCTTGTATTTCCTCTCCAATCTGGGACCCCTTGAGGGATGTCTGATTGCCTGTTTAGGCCCGATCCTGCTAGTTCCCAACTGCTCACCTATCTGCCTGCCTGATTGCCCCAAACCACTTCTGCCTGCTCACCTGATCACCCCTTAATCACTTTTCTACCAGCCTGATCAATGCCTAACTATTTCCTTGCCCACCCAATTGCACCTAACTGCTCTCCCCTGTAGGCCTGGTTACCCCTAACTTCCCACCCTTGCCAGCCTGGTCACCCTAACTTCCCTCCTCTGCCAGCCTGATTGCCTCTAACTATCCTCCCTTACAGGCCTGGTTGCCTCTAACTTGATCACCCCAACTGCCCTCCCCTATAGGCCTTGGTCCCCCTCAACTGTCCTCCTCTACAGGCCTGGTTAATCCCACCTGCCTCCCCTGCTGGACTGGTCACCCTTAACTGCCCTTCCCTGCAGCCCTGATTGCCCCAACTGCCCTCCCTTACAGGCCTGGTCCCTCCCAACTGCCCTTTCCTGCTGGCCATTTTGTGGTGGCCATCTTGTGTCCACATGAGGGGAGCTATCTTTGACAATATGGGGGTGGCCATCTTGTGTTTTGGAGTGATGGTCAATTTGAATATTATTCTTTTATTAGATAGGATTATTATAAATCAATAAAAAATATACCTATTTTTTGTCAGATTGGCAAAAAATATATTTTTGGTGTACTGCAGAATTTTAGTAATTAGTTTATGTGTGCCATGAGATGAGTGAAAAAGGTTGAAAATCTCTGGTGTAGGACAACACAAACCTTGCTGCTTGCACAAACCCCACCTTCCCTGCCACATCTCACCCTCACCAGTTGATGTGAACAATATCTGGCTGGCTAATGCTAAAAGATAAGGAGTATACTAAGGCCAGTATAAGTCATCCATTCCTCATATCACTTTGTTGCTGATTGTGATATTTGAGTGAACTCAGCTGAGACCAGAATAAATGCACAGTTGAATCCAGACCAAATTGTCAACCTATATAATTATGTATTATGTAAATAGTTATTTTAAACCATTAGGTCTGGAGATAATATGTTACACAATAATAGCTAACTGCTACAAGTAATGGTTCCTTTAAATAAAGTAGCTTAATAACCAAATCTATAAATTCTCTTAAGCAAAGAGAGGAAATAATAAAAATACCTATTAAGTTTTACTCAAACCAAGAAAACTAGAGTAATCTTGGTAAGTAATGACAAAGATGTACAGATTAATTTGAAATAATGCTTTTCTGATTTATTAATAGTAAAATTTTTATTAAAAACACATGTTTTATCTCTCAGTAATGATCACTATTATTTCTAGTTTAGTAACTTACAAAATATGTAATTATAAATTACATTTTTCAGGGGGATAGAGGCTGAGAGGAGTGGGGAAAAGGGGAGAAATGGGAGATATCTGTAATACTATCAACAATTAAATTATATTTATAAATGAAAAACAAAATAAAATAAAATGCAGGTTCAGGTTTTTTAGATGATGTTCAACTTTTATTTATAGCTAATGAAGAAAAAACTTTCCTCATTTTAGATAAATCCACCTAAGCAAATAGCAGATGCAGGAATAAAATAGCAGGTCTCATTCTAGTGGCAGTTTGCTATAATAGTGAATTCATTTACCTTAGCTGTCCTCCCTATGAATGAAAGAGAATGAAGCCTCTGTCCACTAACTTCAGAGGGTGGTTGTTACGAGGAACTGAGACAGTTCATCTTAAAATACTTCATAGAACACAAAGCACTATGTACATGCAAGGTGTTATCACTATTACATCGGGGGAATAGCCTTTCTTCTGTGCTGTGTAAACAGAGATTGACAGGAGAAAGAGTTCATTCCTGGTTAAAAATTAATCACTTTATTTTGTGAGATATGGAAAGCATTTTCTTGCCCTCCTCTGAGAAGTTGCGGGGGTATTGTCTGGTGGGCCCTCCGAGCATTTCACAATCAATCTCACATTTCATTAATCAACTATAGGCATTTAAAAAGGCCACCTGTCCCCTTCTAGTTGTTGCTTGAAATGAAAAATGCTGCTCTGGGTGACAGTTTTCTGATTAATCTGAATATTTACTACAGGATTTATCATACTGTCATCAATCTCCCGCAAATATATAAAGTCAAAGGAGGCTTATGAAAATATTATGCTCAGTAAAGACAACAGGGAAAATGGAAGGGGAGGAAATGGGGGAGAGAGAAATAGAAAAAGAGAGATGGGAGAGGGGACATAAGTTCTTGAGCAGTAAGCTTTTCTGATATATTGGTAAATACTCTTTTCAATTTTTTAGGACAACAAACTTTATTATGACTTGCTTTGTGTTTATTCTTCCGTGTATTTATATACTTCAGCATGAAGTACTAATAAAGTCAGAATTTGGGATCTGTGTCCACATGGAACATCTTTCTTTGCCCTATAACATGGTTATACACTGAGCTGAGCCCGTAGCCCCAACCAGCAATGACAAGAGTATCTGTTATGGGTCCCAGTGAGGCTGTGGTAGAATAAATAGTTATATAAGTAGCCTAACAGCCTAAGAGTGTAGGGGCTTGTGTTCTTATTCATATTCATGTTGTTTCTCTCTCTGTCTCCTTACCTCCCAGCTCACTAAGTTCAAAATTTGATTTCTTTAATATAGAAAAATCTTTTGAGACACAGTTAAAAATAACACTTCAAATTAGAATGTCCCAGAGAAAGTTCACAAAAATGTATTATAATAATTGCTTATGTGACAACTTTGTGGAAGCAGGCTATCAAAAACCAGAGACAGCCATGAAGTTGTAACATAGCCTAACGGGAGAGTGAGAGAAGAGCCTTGACAACAAGAAATGGCACTAGTTTTGATCTTGAAGATGGACATAATGCATGGCATAGTTTGGGCAAAGAATTATCCTACATGGGAGGTAAAGTGGATAGAGCAACCTAGAGCAATTGCCAGTATAGCAAGAACAACTCAAAGCGAATGTGTTCATAATGGTGTAACAGCCAAGCCATTTTGATTCAGAGTGCAATATAGAGCTTAGCAGCTTCTGATATGTGCTGCTACTATAGAGCTTAGCAGCTTCTGGTATGTGCTTTATAATATAGCCATTCAATGGCTTAGATCCACTTCTCAATATTCACCCCCAATGGATTAAAAGTTGCCTTCAGTTACATAGAGGACTTTCATGTGTGAAGGAATCATATATTAGTCTAAAAGGTTAAGTCACCAGCAGAGGATTGAAAGGGAATAGAAGAGAAGGATCCTCTACGGATACTTTGTGAGATGACCTGGAACCAATCCTCTTACTCACAATAACCAATTACTGTCTACACTTCCTCTTTTCTATCAGATAGCATCAGTAATCTTAGTTACTACAGGATTCAGTCATTACAGCAAAGACATCCAGATGTGAAATGGATGCTGTTTATGGCTGGCATGTGAGGGGGATAGTCTTCTCACATATGACTGAAGAGCAATTCCAATTCAAGGTCTGGAGGCCCATGGGAATAAATCTAAACCAAAAAAAAAAAAAAGACAAAACAAAACAACAACTTATTTTTGTTAAAATTTTGATAACTGGATTACATCTATCCTTTCTAATACCTGCCAAATAGTAGAAAACTCTGTCCTACCTTTTGTATTTGAACAGTAATCTACAGGGTAATTATGAGCCACATGGTGAGAGTTTAGCTACCAAACTTTTACAGGTCAAAAACAATTATTACTTTGCTTGTAGTGAGGTCTCCATGTGAGGTCAAAAAGTGAATCCCATGTATTCTGTTGCTGGGGTTGACCAGCAATCCCTGAACTACAGGTGAATGGATTACTCTGAACCAATATTTGCTGTGAAAGAGAGAGCTAAGGGACTGCCTTGGCTAAAGGAAACAGATAGCCTCCATTGCCTGCTTTGTTAAACTTTAATGTAGAAGCAGTTTGAGATAAAGTTTATCTTTTAGATATAACCAGTAGGCTAAGTAATATTGGGAAGACACATGTATTTGTAATGCCCTTTAAGCAGGGATACCCAAAGATGAAGTATAAGGATCCCAGTAAACACATGGGGTCTGCATGTGCACAGACTTTGTTTGGAAAGGTCAAGGAATAATGAGGGTCACTGCCTTCTGCACTCCCCTAAGTAGGAATTCTGATTAACAGGTCAGGTGGCCTTTTGCACACTTCCCGTTTGTGGGAATGTCCTCTTTACAAACTTTCCAACCAAGTCTCCTGCTTCCCCACATTCTGTGGTTGAGTTAATAACATAACCAATTGAAACTATAATTCTACCTATGAAAGAAATAGGCCCTTTAGAGTAATATATAGACTGCTACTGCACTTCAAATAGTGAATGATTAAAATAGGTCCCAAAGGGTTAATCATCTCTGCCTGTAATAAAACTTTATGCACAATTTTTGGTATATACCAACACACTGTGAACTGCATAAGAAAATTTACATGACAGAAAATTTTTAAAAGGAAAAATTTGAGATGAAAATGTTTACCTGCAGTGATTTTGATTCCATTTCCAGTCTTCCTTATAATTCAAATGGTACAATTGGCTTACCTTAAAAAATGGTTCTATTTGACACATGGATAACTTTGTTATTGAAAAGATACTTTGGCATGATTGAAAAGGTGTAAAGTTAAGCCTACATTCTCAAGTTGAATGACATCCGAAATAAAAACCATAGAATATCCTTGAGCCTCAATTATCTTATATCTAAATGCTGAGAAAAAATACCAAAAATGTTGTCAGAAGTAAATAGCATGACTTCCAAAATACGTTTTAAAATTTAAGATATAGCACAGCTAGTTGAGGGTAGACCTATGAACCAATAGGTCCCATTTCGATATTGGTTAGGTCACATGCTGGAGTTACAGGCTCAGTCCCCAGTTTGAGGCATGCAGGAAGCAGCTAATCAATGATTGTCTCTCTTCACTGATGTCTCTCTCTCTCTCTCTCTCTCTCTCTCTCTCTCTTTCTCTCTCTCT
>PVJN01018544.1:0-38756 GCA_004026805.1 Lasiurus borealis
GGATATTTGGTCACACATTCTTTTGGTTGTTTCTGTGTGAGTGTTTTTGGATGTGTTTAACATTTTAATAAATAGACTGAGTAAAGTAGATAGTCCTCCCTTCTGTGGGTGGGCCTTAGCCAAGCAAGTGAAGGCCTGAATAAACAGAAGGCTGACCTTTCTCTAAATAAGAGGGAATTCTTCCTGCCTGACTACCTTCGATCTGAGACATCGTCTTTTTTTTTTTTTTCCTGACTTCAGACTCAAATTGAAATATTGGTTCTTTCCGGGTTTCAAGCCTCCTGGCTTTTGGAGTTGAATTATACCATCAGCTCTTATAGGTCTTCAATTTGCTGACAGCAGATCTTGAGACTTGTCTGCCTCCATAACTATGTGATCCAATTCATTATAATAAAACAATCTCTCTTTCTCTTTCCTCTCTTTCTCTGTACTACACACACATCCTATTGTTTCTATCCCTGGAGGACCCTCACTGATACAATAGGTTTTTTTCTAGTACTAAAAATTAATAAATGTTGATAAATGTATAGTTGATTTTTATACCACTTTCAAACAATTTATTGCTATTTCCAACTTTCCAACATATTTACCAACATGTTTATTTTTGTAAAAAAATTATTGATTTTAGAGAGGAAGGGAGGGAGATAGAGAGAAAGAAACATCAATGATGAGAATCATTGATAAGCTGCCTCTTGCACGCCCCCCTTCTGGGTATCAACTCAGGCATGTGCCTTTGGCTGGAATTGAACCAGGGACCCTGCAGTCCTCAGGCCAACCCTCTATCCACTGAGCCAAACCAGCTAGGGCACCAACATCTTTTTTAAGCCTCAATGTTAGCATCTATTATCATCACTTCTTGATGAGTGTGTTTTCCCTTCCTACTATTTAGCATGTAAATAATTGGAAAGGATCTCAAATAGTTCTTCCGATGAGCCCCAGGCATATCAATGAGTCCTGCTAATTAATATCAATTGCCTTTCTATTATCTGGGGAGGGGATATTACAAGTAAACTCTTTGAAGTTAAAATCTGTATGTTAGACCTTTGTGTTCCGCACTGTGCCCAAAACACAATGTTGGAGAGTGAGTAAGGAAACTGTAGAAAGTAGTCAGAATAAATACAATGTTATAACAGATTTGAAAATCATGTGTCTTAGGCACAAGAATAATAACTAAATTTACCATCAAAGTAGTTCAAGATAATATCTTCTGGGCCACCAAGAGTCTGCATTATTTTTCTATTACATTTGCCTGAGATTATTATGATTAAGATAAAATTGCATATTTTCCTGTGTATCTTTTACAGTAAGATGAATGGTAACTGTCACTTGTCAAAATCTAAACATCGATAGAACAATACCCTATAGCAGTGGTTCTCAACCTTCCTAATGCTGCGACCCTTTAAGACAGCTCCTCATGTGGTGGTGATCCCCAGCCATAAAATTATTTCCGTTGCTACTTCATAACTGTAATTTTGCTACTGTTATGAACTGTAACGTAAATATCTGATATGCAGGATGTATTTTCATTGTTATAAATTGAACATAATTAAAGCATAGTGATTAATCACAAAAACAATATGTAGTTATATACTGTGAAATATTTATTTCTAATTACAAATAAATGAAATTTTGTCTTGAATCATGGTGTAGCATGGGCAACAGTCTTCATATAACAACAGTAAACTACATTGCTACATTTTGCTACACCGAGGAGCAGTGTGTTGGTTCCTAAGACCATGGGAAATAGGTGTTTTCCAATAGTCTTAGGAGACCCCTGTGAAAGGGTCATTAGACCCCCAAAGGGATCATGACTTATAGGTTGAGAACCACTGCTCTATAGGATTCTATCTAGAATGTGCTTTTTAAAAGTATGCAAATTATGGTCCAGCTGGCGTGGCTCAGTGGTTGAGTGTCGACCTATGAACTGGATCAGCGTTGTGGACTCAGTCCCCAGTAGGGGGTGTGCAAGAGGCAGCCAAGCAATGATTCTCTCATCATTGATGTTTCTATCTCTCTTTCCCTCTCCCTTCCTCTTTGAAATCAATAAAAATATTTAAAAAATACAAAACACAAAAATATGCAGATTATGGACATTTTCCTGGATCTTGGACAGAATTATAGAATGGCTAAAAAAGTATATAGATCTAGGAAATTATTGAAGAGAAATAATGTTTTATGAAGCATGAGGGTTTCTCTGAAATTTTTGTCTATAAAAGAAAGATTCAAACATATTCAAACAGAAATAAAGACAATGTGAGGGTAAAACAATATCTTATTTTATTTTATTTTCCTTTGGCTTATTATTTACTGGAAATTAAGTAACTAATATATGTAGAGTTAATGAATAACAAAGTCTAAAAGAGTTTATTGTCACACAAATTTATTGTCTCAATATGTACTAGAATTTTTTTTTTACATTTTTTAAATTGAAGTATAGTGGACATAAAATTATATTAGTTTCAGGTGTACAACATAATGATTTGACATTGGTATAACTTACTATAATATAACCACTATAGGTGTAGTAACCAACCATCTGTCACCATACAAAGTTATGATATTATTGACTATTTTTCATATGCTATACATTACATCCTTGTAATTTATTTTATAACTGAAAGTATGTACCTCTTATTCCCCTTTACCTTTTTCACCCATCCTTCCACTACCTTATTATTCAGTAATCATTAGTTTGTTCTCTGTATCTATGAATCTATTTCTATTTTTAAATGAAACTGCAAAATTGTTCTGAGCTAAAATGCCCTTCTAGATAATTAATGATTATACAACTGGGAAACAAACCTGTAAACCAGTTGAAAAATCTTGGCAACTTAGCATCCTTGTGCTCTCTTGATGTATTCTGAGTAAAAATGCTGACCAGAAAATTAAATTAGTCACCACGAGGACATCTTAAAATTTAACATTATTCAAATGTACCTAGGAATATTTTCCCTATAATTATCTGATTACATGACTTAAACAAAAATAATGCAGTCATAGACATCTGTGTTTTAAAAGCTGCACATAACTTATCATGGTTCCGAGATGGAACAATCACTTGGTACAAGCCATACTGTATGTATGGCACTAAAATTATTTTTTTAAACAAAGCAGTACAGGCATACCTCAGAGTTACTGTGAATTTTGTTCTTCTCAATAACTTGCTGCAGCTTCTACATCAGCACCTGGTGCTTCACGTTGTACTTTTATTATGTTCTGTAGATGACTTCTTTCCTAAAACCTCAAAAACCAACCTCTGCTAGCTTTAAGCTTTTCTTTTACAGCTTCCTTCCCATTCTGAGCCTTTAAAAAATTGAAGAGATTTAGGGACCTGGCTCTGGGTTGGACATTGGTTTATGGTAATATTGTGGCGAGTTTTATCTTTTATCCAAGTCACTAAATTTTTTTCCACATCAGCAATGTCTGTTTCATTTTCTTATCATTTCTGTGTTCACTAAAGCAGCACTTTTCATGTACTTCAAGATCTTTCTTTTGCAGTTACAACATGGCTAAATGACACAAGAAGCCTAACTTTTAGCCTATCTCAGCTTTTAGCATGTTTTCCACACTAAATCAATTATAGCTTAGATTTAAATTCAGAGACATGCAAGCCTTCCTTTCAACTGAATATTCAGAGGCCATTATAGGGTCTTATTTTAATAGTGTTTTATCTCAGGGAATAGTGAAGCCCAAGGAGAGTGAGAGAGATGGGGAGACGGGCCCTCAGTAGAGCAGTCAGAACACACATAACACATTGATTAAATATGCTATCATATGAGCTTAGTTGTTGGCAGCCAGAAACAATTACATAGTAACATCAGCGATCACTGATCATAGATCACCATGACAAGTATAATAATAATGAAAAAGTTTGAAAATTGTGAGAATTAGCAAAATGTGACATAGATTCACAAAGTGAGAAAAAGCTGCTGGAAAAGTGCCACAGGTAGACTTGCTCAATGCAGAGAAATCCACAATATCTGTAAAGCACAATAAAGCAAAACAAAATAAAACGAGGTATGGCTGTATCTTATTTAGGGATTTTGGGCTACTAAACAGATGAGTTTAAACCAACCCTTGTTCTAAGTAACTACACCCCAAATCACTGCCAAATGAAGGAGGTTAAAAAAACATTAACATTGATTCATAGCCTCAGTAAGTTTTCTTTCTTTCTTTCTTTCTTTCTTTCTTTCTTTCTTTCTTTCTTTCTTTCTTTCTTTCTTTCTTTCTTTCTTTCTTTCTTTCTTTCTTTCTTTCTTTTTGCTCAATTCCTCCACCTACCCAACACCACTGTCCATTCCCTTCCCATCTCCCCACTCCCTGCCAGAGCTGTCTACCAGCTCTCTATCTATGAATTTGTCTCTATTTTGCTTGGTAAGTTTTCTGACTCCTATCAAAAGAGATCAAATAATTGAATGACAGTGTTATAACCAAACTCCTTCCATTTGCATCCATTTATTTAAGTAAATAGATTTTTTTCATTGCTCTCATCTGCAAAAACAAATGGACAAAAATAAATGATGCTGACTCCTATCTTATTTTAGCAAAACTAATATTATTGTAGATACATGAACTTAGTACAAAAACAGTCCCATATGACTCTACTAATAACTAATTCTGCATAACATTTTAATATTTGTTTAACATATTTAACAAATAAAAAATGTGACTGTCATTTTGTTTAATTACTATACTAATAATTATAATGATCTCTCATTGAAAAAATCACAACAATATTTAAAACACAAAATTGAATTTATGCATGTATTTTTACAGAAATTATGATCAATATAATATTTGAGCAAAAATATATTTCATAAGGAAACTGAAATAAAAATGTAGTTTTTTTCAATAAGTGAAAAAAAGTTAATTCTATTAAGTAGAAATATTTATTATATTAAACAAGTATTTTTAACTGAATTCATTGGGGTGACATTAGTTAATAAAAGTATGTAGATTTCCAGATGGACAATTCTATAATACATCATCTATATATTATATTGTGTGCTCACCACCCCAAGTCAAGTCTCCTTTCATCATCATTCATCCACTTTTAACCTTCTTCTACCTCCCCCTAAACCCTTTCTCTCTTGTAATCATCACACTATTGTCTGTGTCTATAAGTTGTTTTTTGTTTTGTTTTTAATATATTGTTATTGATTCCAGAGAGGAAGGGAGAGGGAGAGAGAGAGAGAGATAAACATCAATAATGAGAGAGAATCATTGATTGGCTGCCTCCTGCACACCTCACACTGGGGACTGAGCTCACAACTTTGGCATATGCCCTGACTGGGAATTGAATCATGACCTTCTGGCTCACAGGTCAATGCTCAACCACTGAGAAATACTGGCTGAGCAAGAATTTCATAGAACCATTGAAATATTTTAATCAATCACATCAGTTTGTAGATGAAGTAACTGGAACTCAGAGAATAAGTTTATAATAAAATCTTGAATTTTCATACTAACTTTAAACATCTCATTATATGTTGTACTTACTCAATTTGAACTATATATTAAATCACCTCTTGATAGATATGGCTAATTTTTCAGCCTATTAACATAATTTGGCATGTTAAATATATCAAACAATGTGTTTGACAGCCTTCTCAATTCCACTGCATATGTGGATGACCCTTTCCCCCCACGAAGTCTTTCACAAGAACTATAAAACAGAATAGGGCAAAAGACAGCTCTTAGCCACACCATAAGAGATATTCTTCTAGTAAAGCCTTGCAAGATTAATTATTTATCTAGTTACTCAAGTAGTTATAGTTACTTATATGTTTTATTGATTTAACAGTGAGCATGTTATACCACTAAGCAGGCTAATCTCATTATTGTATTCCATAAGAGAGTACCTTCAGCCTCGTGAGATTGAATATTCCATTAAATAAGTATTTTTAACTGAATTCATTGGGGTGACATTAGTTAATAAAAGTATGTAGATTTCCAGGTGGACAATTCTATAATACATCATCTATATATTATATTGTGTGCTCACCAAACTTAGATCCCCAGTTCTCCTTCTTTTCAATCTCTAGGCTGGACTGCAGTACTCAATACATATTTGTATTGTCTTTTGTCTTTCTCTAAACACATCATGTAAGTATTGTATCACTAACTTTTATCTTAACATTGAGTTCACTAACCCTGCATTACAAAGTATTATCTCACATCTAAATTCTTTTTTTATTTGGAAATTAATTTGTGGTGGGTTGGAGCTGGACATTAAGTGTTAATGTCACTTAACACTTAAATGTTAAATGACATTGTTTCATTGTTTTGACATTAAGAATGTGGGCTCATAGAAGAAGCAACCAATGAATGCACAACTAAGTGGAATAAAAAATTGATTCTCTCTCTCTCTTAAAAAAATAAAAATGTTTTTAAAGAGAACATTTGGTACTAATTGGGTTTAAATCCTGGCTCTTCCAGTTGTATGAACTTAGAAATGAGTATTCTCTCTGTGCTTTAGTTACTCAAAAAGAAAAAAAAAGAAAAATCCTAGCTAATAAAAGAGTAATATGCAAATTGACTATCACTCAAACACATAAGATGGCCGCCCCCAGGTGGACACAATATGGCCACTACAAGATGGTCCACAGGGGAGGGCAGTTTTGCATGATCAGGCCAGCAGGAAAGGGCAGTTGGGAGGGACCAGGCCTGCAAGGGAGGGAAGTTGTGGGCAACCAGGCCCTCAGGGGATGGCAGTTGGGGTCAGTTAGATGTTGATCAGGCTAGAAGGGGAGTGGTTATGGGGTGATTAGGCTGGCAGTCAGAATCTATTAGAGGAAATCAGGCAGGCAGGCGAACAGTTGAAAGTCAGCAGTTGAGGATTGTGAGAGGGATGTCCAACTGCCCTTTTAGGCATGACTGGACCTAAAAGGGCAGTTGGACATCCCTCTAGGGGTCCCAGATTGGAGAGGGTGCAGGCTGGGCTGAGGAAAACTTCCCCACCCATGCATGAATTTTGTGCACCAGGCCTCTAATAAAGAAATAAAAATGTCACCAACATCATAGAGTTATTTTTCACTAGAATATTTAGTACATTTACTCTAAAGTAATTATTTAAATTATTGAATTTATATCATTTTATCTTTCTTTTTCCCCTATCTGTTGCTACGTTCTTCTGTTACTCCTCCCCTTTCTTGTTTGGGATTAATCTATAATCTATCTATCTATCTATCTATCTATCTATCTATCTATCTATCTATACACACACACACACACACACACACACACACACACACTGGTACCTCGAGATACGAGTGCCCTAACATATGAGATTTTTGAGGTATGAGCAGTCGAGTGAGCGATTTTTGCTTTGAAATACGAGCAACATTTGAGATAGGAATAATTGCACGGATCGGCCGGCTGCACACGACCCACCAGTTCACCTCAACTTGAGCATCTCATGGTTTCCCACGCCTCAAGGTTACGGAACGAATTAAACTTGTATCTCAAGGTACCACTGTATATATTAATAATTAATTTTACTATATTTATTAGAGTTTTAGTTATACTTTTAGCATAACTTTAGTAGTTTCTTTAGGTAGTGTAATGTATATCCTTACTTTTTTATCACTTTGTGTTAATCTTGCCACTTTAATTTAAATACAAAGACTTTGAACTATATATGTTAATTTACCAATCCCATACATTGTTATAGCTGTCATATGTCTTGCCACTACGTACATTATAAATACCACAGTAGAATGTTGCATAGAATTTTTTCGAAGTCACATGTAACGTAAAGCTATTAAATTTAATTCAAACATTTACCATTCCTGATGTTCTTCATTCCTCCTGAAGATTTCAGCTACTGTCTGATATCATATTCCTTTAGCCAGAAGATGTCCTCTAGTATTTGTTTGTTTGTTTTTTGGTAGTACAGTTCTACTAGAGAATAAACAATACTCTATATTTTTCTGGCCTTCATTCTGGTAGGATATTTTCTCCAAATATAAACTTCTATGCTGTCTTTCCCCAGCATTTTAAATATCCTATTTTCTTTGAGCCTCTACTTTTTTTTCTGATGAGAATTCAGTGGTTATGATTTTCTGTCTGTTTTCAGAAATTTAATTATGATATGCTTATAGTGTGATTATCTTTTTATTTATCTTTGTTTTTGAGGTGTTCTGATCTTGAATATGTAACAATGTCTTTCATTAATTTTAGAAAATTTTTGGCATTGTTTCTTCAAAGTTTTTTGTTGGTCCACTTAATCTCTTCCATTCTTCTGGAATTTTAATAACACACATATTAAACATTTTCATATTGTCACACAGATCAATGTAGGTCTTTTATATTCTTTTTGCTTTATGTTTTTCAGATTGGACACTTCCTAGATTTCTATATTTAAATTCTCTAATCATTTGTTCTGTTATCCTTTTCTGTTTTTAAGCCCATCTAATGAATTGTGAATTTCAGATATTGTACTGTTTTCAAGTTCAAACTTTTCATTAGTTCTATTTTATGGCTTCTATTTCTATCAGTCCCCTCCCCATAGTTGTAATAGCTATTTATGATCATTGCATATTAGCTCTTTATTATATAGGATTCTTCTAACTTTCTTCTTATTTCCATATTGCCTTTTTTTCCCCCTCCCACTTTCAATTTTGATTGATAGCCTTGCTGTGTGCAGTATTCTTGGATTCAGACCCTTCTTTTGCATGACTTTGTATATTTTATTCCATTCCCTTCTGGCATGATGAGTTTCCGTTGAGATATCAGTCGTTAGTCTGAAAGGGGTTCCTTTGTAGGTAACTTTCTGTCTCTCTCTGGCTTATTTTAAGATTCTTACTTTGTTGTTGGTGTTTGCCAATTTAATTATAATGTGCCTTAGTGTCAGTCTTTTGGGGTTCATTTTGCTTGGGACTCTGAGCTTCTTGGCTTTGTGTGGGTTTTTTTTTTCTTTCCTATATCAGGAAAGTTTTCTGTCATTATTTCTTCAAACAGGTTTTCTATTCCTTGTTCAGTTTCCTCTCCTTCTGGCACCCCTTTATTCACATGTTCTTTTGTTTCCTGTTATCCCAAAGTTCGCTTAGGCTTTTCTGCTTCTTATTTTTTTCTAGAAGCTGCTCTACTTGGTCTTCAATCTCACTGATGTGATCCTCTGCTTCTTCTAGTAAACTCTTGATGCCTTCTATTGAGGTCTTTACAGCAGCAATGCCATTTTGCATTTCTTGATTCTTCTTCAATTCCTCTTGTTTCTTGCACATATTGTTGAATTTGTCTTTCATTCTTTTTGTGTACCTTATGACCATTTCTCTGAATTTTTCCTCTGCCAGGTTGCTGGTTTCCATTTTGTTTACTTCCTTTTCTGGTGATGGTTGCTTTTGTTTCATATGCATGCTTTCTTTGTTTCCCCATGGTCTCTCTTCTCTGGGTGTCTGGTTATGTAGTTTTCCCTCTCCTGCATTGATTTAAAGGCACAAAATACAACACAACCATGTACAAGGCAAAAAGCACTGAACATAAATGTATTCCCAATATTAATAACCCCAAATAAAGGTGACCACCAAAGAGAGGCAAAATTGAGGATAGGAGAGAAAGTAGAATAGAAAAAAAAGAAAGAATGTAGTGCAAAAATTAAATTGGGAAAAGTGAAATAAAACATAAGAGAGTAAAGAAAGAGAATTCAAAACAAGAGGAGAACAAACTATATATATGGTGAGAAAACTCCAATACAATAGCTACTAATCCCAACAAATGCCAGCAAGAAGTACCTGGAGATGCATACAAACTATAAACAACAACTAATATCATGCACTCCAAGGAAAAACAGAAGCAAAAAAGAAAGAAAAACAAAACAAAGAAAAAGAATAAGCAAACTAATCTCACAAACAAGCATAAAAATTGATATAATTAACAATAAAGCAAACAACAACAAAAGGACACAGAGAAAAATATTTTTTTTCTTTTTTGGATAATGAAGACGGAAGAGAGAGGTTTGTATGGACTTGGAGCAGAGTATTGGAAATTAGATATATAAGTAGGGTGTAATTTTAACAGGGGCTAAAAATAAAGAATAAGAAAAATCTAAAGTAGGAAAAGGGTAAGAGAAATAGGACTGCAAAAAGGGAAAAGTTAGGAAGAGTATTATGGCATAAAGGTAAATTTGAGATAGAGTAAAATGATGCAAAAGGAAAGAAGAAAATAGAATATAGAACACTAATCCCAAACTAAAATAAAAAAGAAAAGAAAATGATACTTTTTTACTAAAATGTAAAATATTAGTAGTAATAATACTGATTGAAAATAAATATTTATAATTAAAAAGGTAAAATCAAGTGAGGAAAAAAATAGTTTTTTAAGTAAAAGATGAAAAAAAATGTGCAGTAGTGAAAGTCATTCATTTCCTCTACTGTTCTGTTTGGCATGCTTATTTCCTAGTCAGGACAGTATTGCAGTTCCCTGCGTTCCACTACTCCTCAGTGTTGTAAGCCAGCCCTCATTTTTAAGCAGGCAGTGTGTCTTAATTTCTTGTATTCCTTATTTGTGTTTACACAAGAGTCAATTTGTGATTCAACCCATGGGTGGCAGTGTTTTGGGATTAACCTCCAGGTCTATATATCCTCTCTAGCCAGTGCTTAGATCCTGCTTTCCCTGTGGCATTCAACACAGGTTTGTGGGAGTGGATTGCCCCAGAGCTGGTTCTCTGATGGTTATTCCCTGCTCTGATCTCCAGGTTCCAGAAAAGCAACTTTCCCCTGTAGTCTCTAAGGGTGCCCCAATTGGGTGATCCTATATATTGGGCTTAGTAATCAGAACCTAAGATTTAAAGAAAAAAACAACAACAAACAATAACAACAAAAAAAGAGCCAGAGTAAAAGTACAAACTTAGGGGCTGTGCACAAGTCTGTGCAGTCTTTTTTTCCCTCTTGGGTCTAAGCAGCCGGCACATTTTTATACATTTTTTAGGCTATCCTTTTGAATCATATCAAAATGGGTTGCTTTAAGAGTTCCTTTCTGTTAACAGCTCTGAGGACCCCCTTCCACATTTATGGATCACAACAGCCTCAACAGCCAAGGATTTTTCTAGGGCAGTGGTTCTCAACCTGTGAGTTTCGACCCCTTTAGGGGTTGAACGACCCTTTCACAGGGGTCGCCTAAGACTATTGGAAAAAACCTATTTCCCATGGTCTTAGGAACCAACACACCGCTCCTTGGTGTAGCAAAATGTAGCAATGTAGTTTACTGTTGTCATATGAAGACTGTTACCCATGCTACACAACGATTCAAGACAAAATTTCATTTATTTGTAATTAGAAATAAATATTTCACAATATATAATTACATATTGTTTTGTGATTAACCACTATGCTTTAATTATGTTCAACTTGTAACAATGAAAATACATCCTGCATATCAGATATTTACATTACAGTACATAACAGTAGCAAAATTACAGTTATGAAGTAGCAACGGAAATAATTTTATGGTTGGGATCACCACCACATGAGGAGCTGTCTTAAAGGGTCGCGGCATTAGGAAGGTTGAGAACCACTGTTCTAGGGGAAGGCTTTCCCAGGTCCTCAAGCTCCCACAGTACGTGTATTTCTCTCCCCTACCAGGATCAGAAATCTCACCTTATCCCAGGCAAATCTGACCTTTCCATGGTGTAGTGTAGAGCTTCTCTGAATCTGCATGTTTGCACAAATTGGAGACAATTCTTTGGAGGTTTGCAGCTGTTCAGTGGGTTCCACAGTTGTAGATTTTAAGGCTTCCAATAACATTCACTTTCCCCTTCAAGATGGCACAATCTCCGTGTCTGAGCAGGTCACCCCAGGAGGTAACCCAGCAGCATTTGGGGCTGGTGGTCAGGGGAACCACGTCCAGCAGTCCCCTAGTGTCTCCTGGAGTATAGCTGTACCTCAACTCACCAACAAACACTCTCCAACCCTTAGCTGATCTTTCTGTCTGCTCTGGGACAAGCCTTAGTACATGTCTGTCTATTCTACTGCAATTTTTCTCTCTCCGAAAAGACTTTCTTGATTCCATTCAATGTTGTTGCCTCCTTTGTCAAATATTAACTGAGCATAATGGTGTGGGTCAATTTCTGGGTTCCTATTCTCTTCCATTGGTCTATATGTCTGATATTGTGCCAGTACCAGGCTGTTTTGAGAACAGTGGCTTTGGAATGCAGTTTTATATCTGGTATTGTGATCCCACCTACTTTATTCTTATTTTTCAGAATTGCTACAGCTATTGGGGGTCTTTTTTGTTTCAGATGAATTTTTTAAAAGTTTCTTCTAGTTCTGTGAAATATGCTGTTGGAATTTTAATGGGGAGTGCATTGAATCTATTGATCGCTTTAGGTAGTATGGACATTTCAATGATGTTGATTCTAACAATCCATGAACACGGTATATTCGTCCATCTGTTTATATCTTCCTCTATCTCTTTTTTCAGTGTCCTGTGATTTTCCGAGTACAGGTCTTTTACCTCCATAGTTAAGTTTATTCCTAGGTATCTTAATTTTTTGGTGTGATTGCAAATGGGATTGCTTTTTGTTCTCTCTTTCTGTAAGTTCTTATTTTTAGGAAACATGGTTTTAGTATTTTCCCTTTGAGTATAATGTTTGTTATAGGTTCATCAGATAATGCTTTTATTATGTTGAGATATGATCCCACTATTCCCACCTTGCTGTAAGTTTTTATCGAGAAAGTGTGTTGGATTTTGTCAAATACTTTTTCTGCATCAATTTCTATGACTATGTGATTTTTATCTCTCAATTTGTATATGTGATGTATTACATTTATTGATTCGTGGACATTGTTCTATCCTTGCATCACCCAGATAAATTGTACTTGGTCATAGTATATGATCTTTCTGATGTAATGCTGTATCCAATTTGTCTGACTTTTGTTGAGGATCTTAGTATCTGTGTTCATGAGGGCTATTGGCCTATAATTCTCTTTCATCATGTTGCCTTTTACTGGTTTTGGAATTAGGGTGATGCTGGCTTCATAGAAACGGCTAGGAAGTATTCCTTCCTCTTGATTTTTTTGTAATAATGTGAGGAAGATGGGTTTTAGTTCTTTTTTGAATGTTTGGTAAAACTCCCCTGTGAAACCATCTGGCCCTGGGCTTTTATTTGCTGGAAGCTTTTTGATGACTGCTTCAATTTTCTCCATAGTTATTGGCCTACTGAGATTTTTAGATTCTTCCTGATTGAGTTTTGGAAGATTATATTTTTCTAGGAATATGCCCATTTCCGCTAGTCAGTGGACAGAAAACTGGCTCACGAGCCACATGCAGCACATGAGCCATAGTTTGCTACTCTGTTGAGTAATGAGTTTCCCAACCACTGACCTAGACTCTCAATTCCAATAATTACAGGATGTTGTCATTCCTTGTGATTAAACCCCTAACATGATTGTCAGCAAACTCATTAGTCAACAGAGCGGCCAAAGCACAGCTCACGAGCCGCATACAGCTTGTGAGCCACAGTTTGCCAGCCACTGCTCTAGGTTGTTAAATTGTTGAAATCAAGTTGTTCATAGCATTTTATAACAATCCTTTGTATTTCTGTGGGATCTGTTATTATTTAACCTCTTTCATTTTTGATTTTCTTTATTTGGGTCCTCTCTTTTGCTTCTCGGTGAGCCTGGCTAGAGGTTGATCAATCTTGTTTATCCTATCAAAGGACCAGCTCTTGGTTTTATTGATCTTTTATGTTTTTTGTTTTGTTTTGTTTTGGTTTGGTTTGGTTTGTTTTTTTTTTTTGGTCTCTGTATCATTTATTTCTGCTCTGTTCTTTATTATCTACTTCCTTCTGCTCACTTTGGGCTATTCTTGTTGCTTTCTTTCTAATTCTTTAAGTTGTAGAGTTAGATGACCTATTACTCTTTTTCCTTTTTTAAATTTATTATTATTTTTTTTAATTAATTTTTTAATTTTTATTTTTTTAGGTGTGCCTGTAGAACTATAAACTTCCCTCTCAGGACTGCTTTCACTGTGCCCTATAGATTTTGGATTGTTG
Source organism: Lasiurus borealis (assembly GCA_004026805.1). NCBI lineage: Eukaryota > Metazoa > Chordata > Mammalia > Chiroptera > Vespertilionidae > Lasiurus > Lasiurus borealis. Next base: position 13,991 of record PVJN01018544.1, read on the forward strand.
TGTTTTCACTCTCATTCCTCTCCAGAATGTTTTAATTTTCTTCTTTGATTTCCTTGGTAACCCAATCATTGTTTAATACCATGCTATCCAGCTTCCAATTTTTGAATTTTTTGGATTGTTTTTATTATAGTTTATTTCTAATATCATGCCAGTGTGGTCTGAAAAGTTACTTGATATTATTTTAATCTTCTTGAATTTGGAAAGACTTTGCCTATGACTCAATATGTGGTTTATCTTTGAAAACGTGCCATGTGCACTTGAGAGTGAAATATTCTGAAGATGTCAATTAAGTCCATCTAATCTAGTGGGTCATTTAGGATTGCTGTTTTTTTTTTTTTTGCTGATTTTTTATCTAGAGGATTTATCCAGTGATGTCAGTGAGGTATTAAAGTCCCATACTATAATTGTATTGTTGTCAAAATCTCCCTTGATATTGTCCAGAAGTTTTTTGTTTTTTGTATTTGTGTGCCCTTGCATTGGGTGCATATATGTTTAACAGGGTTGTGGCCTCTTGTATTGATCCATTTAGTATTATGAAATGGCCTTCCTTACCTCTTGTTATGGCTTTCACTTTGAGGTCGATCTTGTCAACTATAAATATTGCCACCCCAACTTTTTTTTTTCATTCCATTTGCCTGAAAGATATTTTTCCATCTCTTCACTTTCAGTGTGTGTGAGTCCCTTTTTCTGAGGTGAGTCTCCTGTAGATAGCATATATATGGCTCATGTTTTTTTTTTATTGAATCAGCCACTTGATTGTATCATTTAGTCCTTTTACTTTTAAATATTTTATTGATAAGTATTTGTTTGTATCCATTCTTATTTTTTGAGGCTGTGTTCCTTATTCCTTTTTTATTTCTTCCTTTTACACCAGTCTCTTTAGAATTTCTTGTATTGCTGGCTTGGTAGTGATAAAATTCCTTAGCCTTTAGTTTTGTCTGTGAAGCTCCTGATTTCTCCTTCAATTTTGAATAATAGCTTTGCTCGATAGAATATTCTTGGATTTAGCCCCTTTCTTTGCAATACTTTGTTAATTTCCTTTCATTCCTTTCTGGCCTGATGTGTTTCTGTTGAAAAATCATTTGATAATCCAATGGGAGCCCTTGAAGTAACTTTCTGTTTCTTGTAGCCTTTAAGATTATCTCTTTGTCCTGAATGTTTGCCATCATAATTATGACTTTCCTTAGTGTGGGACTTTTTGGATTCATCTTGTTTGGGACTTTCTGTGCTTGTGTGACTTTTTTCTTTGCCACATCAGGCAAGTTTTCTGACATTATTTCTTCAAATAGGTTTTCTAAGCCTTGTTCCTCTTCCTATTTTCCTGGCACTCTTGTTATTTGTATGTTACTTCATTTCATCTTTCCCCAAATTCCCTTAGGCTCTCCTCCTGTCTTTTAATTTTTTTTTTCTCCAATTGTAGTTCAGTTTGGGTGTTTGCTTCCCTGTCTTCTAACTCACTAATTTGGCCCTCCATTTCTCCTAATCTACTGTGAAAACTTTCCATGGTATTTTTTATTGCAGATATATCACTCTTTATTTCTTCTTGATTCTTACCTAAGCTGTTGATTTTTTCATTCATCTGATTTATGAACTGTATGACCTTTATTCTGAATTCTTTTTCTGACATATTGCATGCCTCTATTTCACTTAGCTGCTTTTCTGGAGATTCCTTCTTTACTTAAGGGATTTCTTTGTCTTCCCATTTTTGGTCTTACCAAAGGATCTTGGTGTTGAGTTGTGCAGAGGCTGCTCATAAGGCAACAGCAACTCCTTGATTGACGGCTGCTCCTTGGGTGGTCATGGCAGCAGCTGCTCCTCAGTTGGCTATGGGCTCCTCTGGTGGGTGCTGCTTGCAGCAGTAGTGGTTTCTCTGGCTGGTAAGGTCAGGCTTCTCTCACAGCTGCTGCTCTTTGGTTGGGGTCAAGCTTATCAAAAGGATCCTGCTCCTCAGACCGGGATGGGCTGTGCATGGCTGCTGCTCCTTGGAAAGGAGTGGGCTCCTCATGCAGCAGCTGGTCCTGAGATGGGGGCGGGCTTCTCACAAGTCTTCTCCTCCTCATATGGAGGTGGGCCAGTTGCAGGGCTGCTGCTCCTGAAATGGGGGTGGGATGCTGGCATGGCTGCTGCTCCTCCAACAGGGGCCGGCAGCATGAGACTCCTGCTCTTTGGACTGGGGCATGCTGCTCAAGGGACTGCTGCTTCTCAGATGAGGGCAGGCTGATCACATAGCTGATGCTCAGGTCACTGCATTGCCCTGGGCTAAAGCACTGTGCTATCCAGAGGGAAGTGTGCTTTGGAACTCACAGAAGCCCATGCCATAGGTGGATAGAGTCTCGGCCATCATGGGACCACAGCCAAGGCAGCAGATCCCTGGTAGTGGTGGTTGTAGAGTACCGGGTGTCATCAGAGGGTACCCTGGGTGGAGGTGAGACTGGACTACCAGTCACAGCTGCTCTCCCCTTCAAAAAGGCGAAGCCTCTATGGAAGAGCTGGCTTCCCTGGGATTGTGAGAGGCTGCCTCATTAGGCGATGCTTTTTCTGCATCAATTGATATGATTATGTGATTTATGTCTCTCAATATTTTTATGTGTTGTATCACAGTTATTGACTTATGGATATTCTACCATCCTTGCATCCCCAGAATAAATCCCACTTGGTCATGGTGTATGATAATTCTAATGTAATGCTGGATCGGATTTTTATTATTTTGTTTAGGATTTTAGCATGTCAAGAGGGATATTAGTCTGTAGTTCTCTTTCTTTGTGGTGTCTTTATTTGATTTTGGAATTAGGGAAATTCTGGCTTCATAGAAAGAGCTTGGAAGTGTGCCTTCCTCTTGAATTTTCTGAAATTGTCTGAGGAGGATAGGCATTAGTTCTTCTTTGAATGTTTGGTAAAACTCCCCTGTGAAGCCGTCCCATCAGGGCTTTGGTTTGCTAGAAGATTTTTAATTCTGCTTCAATTTCATTGTTAGTTATAGGCCTATTCAGGTTTTTTTAAATTATTTCTGATTGAGTTTTGGAAGCATGTATTTTTCTAAGACTATGTGCATTTTGTCTCTCATCCAACTTAAAAAAAAGGAAGATATGCAATCCAATTAGAAAACAGGCAAAGGACCTAAATAGACACTTCTCAAAAGTGGACATATACAAGGCCAAGAGACATATGGAAACATACTGAAAGTAATGCAAATCAAAACAACAATGAGGTACCATTTCACATCTGTTAGAATGGCTATCATCAACAATTCAGCAAATGACAAGTGTTGAAGAGGATGTGGAGAAAAAGATACTGATGGAAATGCAGACTGGTGCAGCCAATGTGGAAAAAAAATTGGATATTCCTTAAAAAATTAAAAAATGAAACTACTATTTGACCCAGTAATCCCACTTCTAGGAATATATCCCAAGAATCCAGAAACACCGATCAGAAAGGATATATGCACCCCTATATTCAAAGCAGCACAATTTATGATAGCTAAGATTTGGAAACAGCCTAAGTGCCCATCTGCAGATAGGTGGATTAAAACCCTGTGGTAAATCTACACAAGGAAATACTACTATGTTGCTATAAAAAGGAAGGAACTTGGAGCATTTGCAACATCATGGATGACCTGCAGAGTATTATGCTAAGCAAAATAAGCCATTTGGAGAAAGATAAATATCACATGATCTCACTTACATGTGGGATATAATGAACAACAGATCCAGAAACAAAGAAACACTGAACAGGCCTTCCAACCTCAGAGAGAAGGCAGGGAAGTGGTAGGAGTCGGGGGAGGTTGCCTAGAGATCAACCAAAGGACGTGTATGCATATATATCAGCATAACCAATGGAGATGGACACATGGGTTGTGGAAGCTTGTCTTGGGAGGCCGGAGTGGTAGGAGAAGGGGTCAATTGGGGGAAAAGGAGACATATATAATACTTTAAACAATAAAATAAAAAATGAAACTCCCATTTGACTTACCATGGTAAGCCTCATGTTAATTGTTCTTACCAGAATAAAATAACATGAAAAAATAAAAATAATTTAACACACATACCAGTTTTGATTTTTTAGAGAGAAAAGAAGGGAGAGAGAAAGATCAGTTAATTGCCTGCCCCTGATATGCACCCCAGTGGGGGAAAAAACTCAGAACCTGGGCATATGCCCTGATTGTGAACTGAACCAGTGACCTTTCTGTGCATGGGATGACACTAAACTGACTGAGCTACACAGGCCAGGCCCAGAGGGTATTTTTTAATGTTTTGTCTAGGGTCACTGTTATTATCTACAGGACAGTTGTTCCAATACGACCTATTCCACTAATATTAGAAGTGGAACTACTCCATAGTTTACAAGATAAAATTCTTAATGCTTAGAAAAGAACCTTGCACAGAATTAGGTATCAATAAATGCACATATTATTGATATTTTAAATTTTTAAATCAATCTTGGTTCTGCCCTCATATTCTAATAATTATTCTGTCTGACTAGTTATTGAATTCAGGCCATTTATCCAACATGTGAGGTGATAGTCTAGTAACAAAGAACTAAACTATATACTTGATCCAAAATGTTTCTTATTAAATGAACATTAGTACATAGTTTCTTTTTTAAGTTTTTTTTTTTATTGTTGACACTACTGTAGATTAGTAACATTGAGAATTTTCTTCAGATTTCTATTGACCATTTGTGTGCCCTCTTTGGAGAAGTGTATATTTAGGTCTTTTGCTTGTTTTTTAATTGGATTATTTGTCTTTTTTTTTTACAATAATTTTTATTGATTTCAGAGAGGAAAGGAGAGGTAGAGAGAGATAGAAACATCAATAATGAGAGAGAACCATTGATCAGCTGCCTCCTGCAAGCCCTCACTGGGGATGGATCCTGCAACCCGGGCATGTGCCCTGACCGAGAATGGAACCGTGACCTCCTGGTTCATAGGTCAACAGTTAATGACTGAGCTAGGCCAGTCAGGTTTGTCTTCCTTTTTAAAAAAAGTTGTATGAGTTCTTTATATATTTTGGAAATTAGCCCCTTGTCAGATGTATCATTGGTACATATGTTCTCCTATTCAGTGGATTCCTTTTTCAATTTTGGTGATGGTTTATTTTGCTCTGTAGAATCTTTTTCATTTGATGTAAGTTTATTTTATCATACTTATGCCAATGTAGTACAACAATTCAGCAATATATTTATTTCAGTTTAATTATTTGATACTTTGTAAAAGATGTTTACTGCAATGCTTAATTAATTGCATGTATTTTCTTTTGTAAATTTTATTTTATCCTAACAGAAAACTCACATTTTTAATAAATTTTGACTATATAATACATTACTATTGATTTATAGGCATAATGTTGTACAGAAAATATCTATAGTTCCTTCATCTTGCTTGCCTGAAACTTCATGTCCATTGGTTAGTCATTCCCCATTTTCCCATTCTTCAACCTCAGAAAACCATTATAGTACTCTTTGAATCTATGAATTTGACTATTCAGTTGTATTTTCTAAGCAGTTTCCCTATCCATGTATAACTTCCTAAGTATTTTGTATTATGGTGATATTTTCTAATTAATTTCATAAATTAAATTATTTATTTTGTAGATTCACATGCTGTTGATATAAATGATACATATATTCTGTATGTCCCTTGCTAAATCTTCCCCTAGGGTACCATCTTGCAAAACTATAGTACAGTATTACAACCAGAATGTTGTTAGAGAGATAAGCACAATAAAAAACAGTTATATAACTACATGGGAACCTTGTGATGCCCTTTTATTGTCCAACCCACCCCATTTTCACCCTAACGACTGGTGCAGACTAATCTGTCCATTTATATAATTTTTTCCTATCAGTAAAGTTATATAAATAAAATGATGCATTATGTAACCTTTTGGGAGTGGTCTTTTATGCTCAACACAATTCCCTTGAAATTCAACCAAGCTCTGTGTATCAATAATTCAGTACCTTTGTTGCTGAGTAGAATTTCATGGTATGGATACTTCATAGTATGTTTATCCATTCACCTGTTAAAATATGTCTGGGTTGTTTTCAGTTTTAAGCCATTATAAATAAATCTTTTCGGGGTATGTGTATACAGTTTTGTGTGAAAAGTTTTATTTTCTCTGGAGAAATGACCAGTAGTGCAATTGGTGCCCAATACATATATATATATGGTGCCACATATTTTGTTTTACAAGAAACTGACAAATTGTTTTCCAGAATAGCCATACCATTTTGCATTCCCACAGCTATATATGAGTGATCTGCTTTCTTGGAGATGTCACTATTTCTTATTTTAGTTATTTTGATAGGTGTGTAGTAAAATCTCTTAAATTTGAATTTTCCCAGTGGATAATGATGTTAAACATTTTTTTTTCATTATTTTATTTGACATATTTGTATGCATTTTATTGGAATGTATGTTAATGTTTTCTGTCCATTTTTAATTGCTTTTTGTTTTTATATGGTTATTTATATAGGTTCTAATCCTTTGTCAGATATGTGGTTTTAAATATTATCTCTACCTTGTTCTTCCATCTTCCTGTAGGTTCTTTCACAACAGAAATTTGTAACTTTTACCAAGTGTAGTTCATAAAATTTTTCTTTTATGGATCAAGTTTTTTTTTTTTTTTTTTGGTGTCAAATCTAAAAACTCTAATACTAGATCTCAAAATTTCTTCTATGTTTTTTAAATTTAAAACTCTATACTTTTACATTATATATTTAAGCCCATGATTTATTTTTAGTTACTTTGTATATCGGGCATGAGATTTGAGAGTTAGGCCAAGGTGACTTTTTTTAAAACTATCGATGTCTAGTTGCTCTCACACTATTTGTTGAAAGAATTAACCTTTCCTCATTTAATTGCTTGTGAAACTTTGCCCCTAATCAGTTGGGCATTGTTTAGTGTGTCTACTTCTATGTGATGTATTTTGTTTCACTGATTTATGTATAGCTCTCTCTCTGCCAATACCACAAAATCTTGATTGCTATAGTTATATAGAAGGCTTAACTATCTGATATTGAGTAGTGCGATTCTTCTTTGAGATTATTGTAGCTATGTGTTAATCTCTGTGGGCTGCTATGACCTCACCTTATCCCAAGCAAAATATGACCATTCCATGTGGCATGTGGAGCTCCTCTGAATCCAAGTGTTTGTGCTGATTGGGAAGCAGTGTTTTGAGGCTTGGAGCTGTTTGGTGGGTGCTGCATCTGTAGCTTTTCAGGCTTCCATAAACATCCACTTTCCCCTTCAAGATGGTACGGTCTCCGCGTCCATACTGGGAGCTCAGGCAGGGAACCTGGCAGCAGTGAGGGCTGCCTGATCAGGAGATCCCCATCCAGCAGTCCCCCACCTTCTCCTGGAATATAGTATCTCTTATATCGCCACCAAACACTCCCTGTGTGACCCTCAGCTCTTCTCTCTGTCTGCTTAGGTAGAAAGCTCAGGACACCTCCATCTATTTCATTGCCATTTTTCTCCCCTGTAGCACAGGTTTTTAATCCATTCATCTGCTGATGGGCAATACTTACTTTTAATATTAGATAGCACATCTATGCAGAAGATCAATGGGAACTAAAAGGATTAAAATAGACTGAAAACAAACTAGCCCTAACATAAATCTGAGGAAACTTCTACTCAAAAACTAATATACATTCTTCTCAAGAACACATGGAATATTCTCTAGCTAAAACATATATTAGGTTATAAAAACCTCAGTAAGTTTAAAATAGCAACAACTAAACAAACAGGACAAACAAACGAAAGCTCACAGGTATGGACAATAGTATGGTGGTTACCTGGCGGGTTGGAGTTTAATGAAGGGGATCAAAAATATGGTGATGGAAGAAGATTTGACTTTGGATGGTGGGCACACAATGAACTATACAAGTGGTGTATCATAGAGATGTACACTTGAAACCTATATGATATTATTAACCAACATCACTCTAATAAATTTAATTAAAGATAATAATTTAAATAAAATAATTTAAATAATATTAAATATGTTTTTCAAAGACAAAGACATGGAACCCTATCTAATAAAGATGGGATATGCTAACTGACCATCACACCCTCATAAAGATAGTGGTGCCCACAGCCAATAAAGAGGGAATATGCTAATTGACTGTCATACCCACAAAGATGGTGATGCCATCAGCAACAAGATGGCAGTGTCCAGGTACTTCAGCCCAGCTGGGGCACCAGGCATGTAACATGGCTGGCCTGCCCCCAGGCAGGTCCAGCTGCTCTGCATGCCTGCCTCCAGAGTCCTCCAGTCCTCTTAGCCCTCGAGCCATGTAATGCCAGCCCAAGGCACAGAGAAGCCTCAGATGGAGGCTGCCCAGCTGATGACCAAGGCACAGGCAATCCTGAGATGGCAGCTTCCCAGCCACCCATGGCCTCCTGAGGCTCAGGTAACCAGGGACAGCCAAGGCTAGTGCTGTCGGCAGTGGCAGCAGCAGAGGTGTGATGGGAGTGTCATCTTTCCCTGATTGCAGGGTCATCTCCTGCCCCTCAGGGCTCCTGAACTGTGAAAGGGAGCAGCCCAGGCTGAAGAACACCCCCTCCAGTGCATGAATTTTCATGCACCAGGCTCTACTTAGATATAAACAGCAAAAAGAAAGAAATTTTGGGAACTCACAAATATGTGAAAATAATACATGTATAATTAACCAAGAGAAATCACAAAAGAAATTCAAAAATACATCGAGATAAATGAAAAAAGACAACATACTAAAACATGAAATGCAGCTAAAGCAATGCATACATGACAATATATAGATGTAAATGTTTATATTCAAAGGACAGATTTCAAACAATAACCCAAACTTTTACCTAAAGACTGGAAAAAGAAAAAAATAAACTACCAAGCAAAACAGAGATAATAGACTCATAGATAAGAGAACAGGCAGACATCTATAAATAATGGGTGTTGGTGAGTGTGTGTGTGTAGGAATTGAGCACAAAAGGAAATAAAAGAAGAGAACTCATGGACATAGACAACAGTAAAGTGATTGCAAGAGGATAGGCAGAGTGGGGGAGCAGAAATGGAGGGGGAAAGAAGTGGAAGAGGGCTTACATGTGATGAATAAATAAGTAAAGTAAAAAAAAATTTTTATACAAGATGAGGCAAAACTATCTATCTATATAAAAGCCTAAGTGACTGTCACAACCAAACAGATGACCGAACAGGCTGCGTGGGGCAACCAGGATGGCAAGGGGGTTAGTGAAGGGTGTAAATGACTGAGAATCAGGCTACATGGTGCAACCAGGCCAGCATGGGGGTTAGTGAGGGGCGACCAAACAACTGAGCAGAAGGCTGGGTGGGGTGACCAGGGTGGCAGGGGTGTTAGTGAGGGGCGACCAAATGACTGAGCAGTATGCTGCGTGGGGCAATCAGTCTGACAAGGAGAGGCAGTTGGGAGTGACCAGGCCAGTGGGCAATAAGGAGTGATTAAGCAGGCAGGCAGGTGAGCGATTAGGAGTCATTTGGACACCCCCCAAAAGATCCTGTATTGAAGAGGGTGCAGGTTGGTTGAAATCTGTCCTCTGAATATAAAGTAGAGGGGTCCTTCCTCCCATGCACAAATTTCATGCACTGGGCATCTAGTTGAGATAATAAAAAGATCAGTGGTTGCCAGGGGCTAGGCTGGAGGGAGGATTAAATAGGTGGAATTCAATTGACTTTTAGGGTAGTAAAATTATTCTGTGTGACACCATAATATTAGATACATGTTATTATACATTTGTCCATAGAATGTGTAATACCAAGAGTGAATCCTATTGTCCTAATGTACACTATAGACTTTGGTTGATTATGATGTGTCAATGTAAGTTCATTCATTGAATCAAATGTTTCACTCTGGCTGGAGATAGTTATAATGAGAAGGCTCTAACTGTATGGGAGCAGGAAGTATATGGGAAATCTCTGTACCTTTTGTTAAATTTTTCTGTGAACCTAAAACTTCTGTAAAAAATAAAGTTTAAGGGAGTGAAAAAGTAAAAAAAAATGTCAAGAGAAGGACAAAATAACAAATTAGAGCATAATTTAATTAAAGGGAAATAGAAAACTAATAAAAATCAATAAAATCACAAGGTAGACTTTGAAATTATCAACACATTTAAAAATTCTTTAGTTAATCTAACGAAGAAAAAAGGAAAGACTCAAATTGCTAGAATAAGAAATGAAATACAGGAGTTTACTACTGAACTTAGAGAAATTACAAATACATATAAAGGAATATTATGAATAACTGTATGCCAATCAATTAAATAAAGTAGATGTAATGGACAAACTCCTAGAGAAACAGTAACTACTGAAACTGACAGAAGAAATAGGTAAAGTGAATAGACCTGATAGATGTATGGAGACTAAATTGTTAATAATAATAATAATAATAATAATAATAATAAACTAACAAAGAAAATCTCAGAACAAGATCGCTTCAGTAATGCAATACAAATTCTACAAAATATTCAAAGGAAAATTAATACCAACTCTTCATTATCTCCCCCAAAAATTAAAACACTTCCCAACCTATTCTAAAAAGTCAGTATTCCCAAATACTTACAGAAGACCAAATCATCTCAAGGAAAGAAAATCACTGACAAATATTTCCTACTAGAGGTCTGGTGCACAAAATTCATACAATGGGGGTGGGGGGGTTCTTCAGTCTGGCCTGTGCCCTCTTGCAGTCCATGAACCCATGAGGGATGGTGGCAGTCAGACACCCCTCTTGCAATCCAGGATCCCTCGCTCCACTCACTTCTCCTTAGCATTAATGTGTAGGCAAGAGAGGCTCTTGCCACCACCATTGCACTCAACAGCGTGATCCTAGCTTCTGGCTGAGCAGCTACTGCACCTGTGGGAGTGCACTGACCACTAGCCAGCAGCTCCTGCATTGAGCGTCTGCCCCTACTGGTCAGTGAAAATCACAGTGACTGGTTGTTCTTGTCGTTCAGCCATAAGGGTTGCTAAGGTTTTTTTTATATAGATACATATGAATAAACATCCTCAACCAAATAGTAGCAAATCTAACCCAGCACATTTAAAAGGTGTTATAGCCAGGCCAGTGTGTGTCAGTGGTTGAGGATCGACCTATTAACTATGAGGTCACCCTTCAATTATTGGTCAGGGCATATACTCGGTTGCAGGGTTGATACCCCGAGGCATGGGGGACAAGCATGAGGCAGCCGATCAATGATTCTCTCTCATCATTGATGTGTCTCTCTTTCTTTACATCTCCCTTCCCCTCTGAAATCAATAAAAAATATTTTTAAAATAAAAATAAATAAAAGGTATTATGCATCATAAACAAGTTGGATTTATTTTAGTAATGCAAGTTTGTTATAACATCTGAAGATATACTAATACATTACATAAATGGAATAAAAAATGAAACACTCTGCCAGGAACTAGCATGTCTTGTAGGAAGGAGAAGAAACATAAGGCACACAAAATAGAAAGTTAGAAAAGAAACCATTACTATTCATATATCAAAATTCTAAATACAGTAAAAAATTGTAAACACTCAGTGTTACAAAATAGAAAATGAATATACAAATATCAACTGTATTTCTATATAGTACACAAGCAATAAAATACAAAATGCAATAAACAGTACCATTTACAACTGCACCTAAAATAGTAAAATACTTAAGAATACATTTCACAAATTAAATATGTGGCTTGTCCTCTCAAAAGTATAACATTATATTGAAAGAAATTAAAGATCTAAATAAATGGAAAAGTACCCATGTTTGGGAATCAAGAAATATCATATTGTTAAGATTACACCATCTCCAAACTGATCTACTGATTTTCATGAGGTGTATGTTAGAGACTTGACAAAAGTAGGTTTTATACTCAAGGTTACTTTACAAAAAACTTTATTCTTCAAAGTATTACAAGTGTCCCCTTCTCTACTCCCCCTCATTGATCCCTTTCAATCCACTCGCATCCCCTCCCCAGGGCTTTCCTTCACTATTTGTATTTATATGTATTTACCAGGTATACCGGGTAATAATTCGGATTTTGTAATAAAAGAAAATACAATAATTTCAAAAGGAACATCAAAAGTGCTTAATTCAAGGTAATGTCCATCACTAGCGAAACACTTTCCTCATCTTTCAGGTAATTTGTGGATACCGTCCCAGTAGAACTTTTCTTGTTTTGAGGTAAACGATTCAATGACCCAATTTTCCACTTCTTCGTATGTATTGAAGTGCTGCTCAGAAAGTACATGTGCCAGCGATCTGAACAAGTGGTAATCTGAAGGAGCGAGGTCTGGTGAATAAGGTAAGTTGGTTAATACTTCCCAGGTAAGATCTTTTAACGTGTAATTTAACTGGTTTTGAAGTGTGTGACAGTGCGTCATCATGAAGCAAAATTACTTTGCCATGTCTTTTGGCCCATTCTGGTTGTTTTATGATCAAAGCATGGTTCAAATCAATTATTTGCTGTTGGTAGTGATCAGTATTAACAGTTTCACCTGGTTTTAGAAGCTCATAATACACCATACCTTCCTGATCCCACCAGACGCAGAGCATTGTCTTCTTTCCAAAGCGATTTGGCCTTGCATTTGATGTTGATAGTTGACCTGGATCAACCTATGATTTTGTGCATTTGGGATTCTCAAAATAAATTCACTTTTCATTGCCAGTCACAATTCAATGCAAAAAAAGATTTCCTTTTGTGCCATTGAAGCATCATTTTACTTAGGACTTTTTGGTTTTCCATTTGTCTTTTGTCCAGTTGATGTGGCACCCATTTTCCTTCCTTTGCTTGTAAATGATTGGGAATTGTTTGCTGAGCAATGTTTAATCTTTCTGCATGTTGTTTTTGAGTTTGACATGTATCTTCATCCAAAAATGTTTGTAATTGTCGCTCTTCAAACTTTTTCGGTTGGCCCGGATGTTCTTTATCTTTCATTAGTCTTAATTCAAGAAAAAAAAATGTGTGGAGGAAAATTTTCCAGATATTCAAATTACCTACCTTGTGCTTGGTAAAGTGGGAAAACTTCCCTCCTCTTTCTCTTGCCCTTTTTTCTCTCTCTAAACTGTGAGTTATGTCAGATTGGAGAACTATGAACTACGCCTAGTTACATACATATAATTGTAAACACCAATACTTTCTTTGAACCTGCCTCTACGCAACAAAAGTAGGACAAAGCAAAGTTTGTAAATTTTAAACAGGATTTTACACATATTATGTAGACCACTACTTTAATTCATTCATAAAACCAAGAATAGAATAATTTCTTAGGAAGCATTGCTCTACCCCTACAGAACATCAGTGGACACACAGAACCGTGTGGATCATTATAACTCCTCAGTGAAGATCTGTTATCTATTAATCATCACCATTTTTTTTTGAAATTTCTGGAGAGGTCTCTGTTACTTAATGATGGCCTATTTTCTAATTTGAGTTTTCTGCTTATTTGTTACATGTATTTGATTTTTGTGAAACTGACAGGGGAGGTACATGTATTAGAAAAAATATTTTCATACAGACTCTGGAAAACTAGAGACATGTTGCAAGAACAACCACAGGGCTGTAAAGATAAGGCAACCTTGAAGCCCGGACTGGTCCATTACTCAGAAAAGAAAATACATTTTAAGTGCATATCAAGGACAGAACCTATCTGAAGGAAGACCCTGGGAATTCACTAGCTTTAGATTTTTTCCAAAGCTCTAACCATATATAAGGGTTGACTTGAAATGAAATGTCAGAGCAGTCAGAGAGGGGGAAAATTAGCTGCCCAATAGACAGACCTTTTGTGCACCTCCTCTAATGGCCAGACTGAATTGGAGAACTTTCACCTGTAATTGCCAACTTAAGTCCAGCTGAGGAGGAGACATATCCTGGGTGGACAGAAAACACCTCAGGTTTGTAGAAAGGGCTAGATCATGAGAGGAGCTGACTCAGCTCCAGGACTGGCAAGCCTGCAAGTTGAGAGTGAGGTGGGAGCTCTGGGCTATGGGAGAGTCTGCTCCTTCAGAAGACAGAGGCCTGGAACCCATTCTAGGCTCCATAGCCCTGAGCACCAAAACCCAGACCCACTAACATCCAGCCATGAAAGCAGCAGGATAGGACTGCTGGCTGTGGCAGAATCTGGAGCCAAGAGACCAGAGCTGGTTGGAAAGAAAGTTGCAGCTTATTTTACTGTTGTTTTCGGTGTGAGGTGTGTGTGTGTGTGTGTGTGTTCCTTTCTAAACCCCATAACAGAGGAGTTTTCATTTTTAGCTACTCACTTGAGGCCTTGGTGCAGGGAGGGAGGTGTGGAATTGAGGTGTCTAAGGAGAGAATGGGGAGGGAAACATAGCAGGGAGACTTGGAAAATCAGCAGCCAGGATCATTTGGTCAGAGGCGCCCAAACTGAAAAGGCCATTTTTCCCGAGAGGAGCTAGCGGCTCCCAGTAGCCACAGTGTAGATAAAGAAAAAAAAATCCCTGCCTTAGTTGGTACAGCGCACCTCACCCTCAGGAGCACTGCCTGCCACACCATGCATTTTGACGTTTTCAGAAAAAAAAACAAAAGCAAAGGCCAACTTTGTGGATTTGAACAGTCACAGGAGCCCTCAGTGACTGGATTAGGGGAGGGTGGTCTGTCCCACTATCCCATGAATCTGACTGGCACATTCCTAGCAAAGGAGAGCTAATAGAAACTCTAGGTTTCCAGCGGATCCCACTGATTGCATACAAAGATCTCTGCCTAGGTGAGGGCAAAGTAATATTTTGAGTCACTTGCAGAGGAGTTAGCAGGGAAACACACTCACCACATTCCCTGAAATCTGAACAGCACCTCCCCCACCTAAAACCCTTTCAGAAACAAACTTCTGCGTGATTAAGATTGACGGCTGGCTAACAGGCAAAGGCAGGCAGAGGCCTGGCCCAGCCCTGGGCTCAATGCTACTAACAAACCTACTTCAGAGGGCAGATTGGACCCACCTGCTGGCAGCCAAGTCCTGTGGAGACAAACACAAACTGTGGATCTGTTGGAGTTCCAAGCAGGTTTCTGATAGGGTTAGTACCTAAATATCTCACTGAAAGCCCAGAATTGGTAAACAGAGAGTCAGCCACAGTCATCAGAAGAATAGGATCCAAAGGGAGTTTCCAGAGGGCACTAAACTCAGCAGAAAAGAACACAACTTCTGTTTTTTCCATTCCTTTGTTATTTTTAACTGTTCCCTTATTTTTGCTTTTTTAATTTATTTATCTACCTGATTTATGGCTTTGTTATAATTCTAATCTCTACTGTTTTGTTCATGTATTTATTTTTCCGCTTCCCTTTTCCTACACACTCTTTTTTCCCCTTTATCTTTTTTTCTCCTTTCCTTTACCCTGCTATCTCAGCATTTTTAAAAAATATATATTTATTGATTTTTTTTTTTTTTACAGAGAGGAAGGGAGAGTGATACAGAGTTGGAAACATCGATGAGAGAGAAACACTGATCAGCTGCCTCCTGCACACCCACTACTGGGGATGTGCCTGCAACCAAGGTACATGCCCTTGACCAGAATCGATCCTTGGACCTTTCAGTCCACAGGCTGACGCTCTGTCCACTGAGCCAAACGGGTTTCAGCTCAGCATTCTTTCTTAGTTAATTAATTATTTTTTTTTACTTTTCTTATTTTGGGTCTATATGCTTTCTCTATTTTCCTTTTCATTTTTTTTGCTTTTGTTTTTTTCCTCCTTTATTTTAAACTGTTTTCCTTCCACTCTTCCCCTAATTCTTTATTTTCATTTCCTTTTTTCAGTTCACCTACATATTTCATTTTATACATCCCCCTTTTTGCATTTTGTTTGTTGAATTTTATTTATTTTATTGTATCGTTTGTGTGGGATCCTTTGCTTTGTTATTTTCTTTTCATATATTTTTTTCTTTCTTTTCTTCATTCTTGATCTCTTTTCTCTTTCCTAATTCTCCCTTCTCTTGTGGTTTCTTTTGTTGTTGCTGAAGGAGTCTTTTGTATGTTTTAGTTTTGCTTTCTTTGTGTCACATTTTGTTGTATTGTGTTTTGTTCTTTTCAGTCAGGTCCTCCACAAGAACTCATCTGACATAGTTGGGGGCAAGCCACATAGTCAGCCAGCAGAGAAGGAGATTCCATCAACAAATTGGACAATGACATTTAAGACCCAGCTACAACAGGAGAACACAAATAATTTAAACAAAAGAACTTCCTAGAGCATCCATCTTAGGAGATTTAAGAGACTGAACCCTTGGGTCCCACAAAACTTCTACTACATAAGACCACCCCAAAAATCTGGGAAGCAAAACAGTTTCATCTAATACACAGAAAAAAATATAAAGAAACATTAAAAATAAGGAGACAAAGACACAACTCCCAAATTAGAGAAAAGGAGAATTCACCCAAAAAGGAAATAAATGAAATTGAGACAAGCAATTTATCAAATAAAGAATTCAGAATAATGGTAATAAGGGCGCTCAAACAATTCAGTGAGAACTGCAAGCAACTTAATGAGAATTATAAGGAACTTATAAAGAATTATAAAGGGACTTAATGAGATCTACAACAACTTGAAAAAACAGATTGAGAAAATAAGTAAGAATCAATTTAAAATGAGGAATGACATAGCTGAAATAAAGAACACTCTGGAAGGATTTAGCAGTTGACTAGAAGAAGCTGAAGACCAAATCAGCAAAATAGAAGACAATGTAGAAAAAAAAAACACACCCATCCACAACAACGAATGGGAAATTAAAAAAAAAAAGGCAGGAAAGAATTTAAGGGAGCTTTGGGATAGCATAGTACATAACAACATTTGCATCATAGGGATGTCAGAAGAAGAATCCAAGCAAAGAAAAGATAACCCTATTGAAGAAATAATGGCAGAAAATTTTCTTAACCTGTTGAAGAAAAAGGTCACTCAAGTTAGGGAAACAGAGAGTCCAAATCAAGATGAACCCCAAAGTACCCACACCTAGGCAGATAATAATTAAAATGGAAAACATTAAAGGCAAAGAAAAAAAATTTTACATGATGCAAGAGAGAGACAGAAAGTTACCTACAAGGGAGCTCCCATTAGACTCATAGCTAATTTCTCAATAGACACACATCAGCCAGAAGGAAGTGCTATGAAGTATACAAAGTAATGAAAACCAAGGAACTGAACCCAAGATTATTCAATCCAGCTCTGCTATCATTAAAATTTAAAGGTGAAGTAAAGATCTTTATAAACCAAAAAAAAGTCTAATAGGATTTATTATCACCAAACCAGAAGTGCAAGAAATGCTAAAGGGACTGGAATAAGAAGAAGAAATAGAGAAGAACATAGGCACAAAGAGTAAGAATGGCAACAAATAAGTACCTAATAATAATAACATTAAATGGAAATGGCTTTGTAGCTCCAAACAAAAAACATAGAAAAGCTGAATGGATAAGAAAATATGATCTATATAACTGCTGTCTATAAGAGGCCCACCTCAGAACAAAGGATTCACACAGTATGAAAGTGAAGGGATGGGAATTTTTTTCCCAGGTAAATGGAAATAAAAAAAGATGGGGTAGCAATACTCATATCTGATAAAGTAGACTTCAAAATGAAAGCTATCACAAGAGATAAGGAATTCCATATAATAATACTAAAGGTATAAATAAAACAAGATAATATAACTCTAATAAACATATATGCACACAATATAGGAGCATCCAAATATGTATATTAAACAAACAAACAAAAAACTTCTGGGTGATTTTAAGGGGGAGATAGACAACAATAAAATAATAGTAGGGAATGTTAACAACCCACTGACATCAATGGATAGATTTTCTAGAGAAAAAATCAACAAGGAAACAGAGATAATAAATGACACACTAGATCAAATGGAATCAATTGATCATTTCTGAACACTTCAGCACAAAGCTACAGAACACATGGAAGCTAAATAGCATGTTATTAAACAAAGAAATAAAAAAATAATAAAATCAAATGAAAATTAATGTGCAACAACCCAAAAACAATGAGCCACAGAGAAAGCAGTCCTTACAGGGAAATTCATAGCACTATATCAAAAAAAAAAACACAAGAAAAACTAAGAAATTATCTAATCCTATAACTTAAAGAATTAGAAAGAGAGCAACAAGAAAAGCCCAAAGTAAGCAGAAGGAAGGAAATAATAAATATCAGAGCTGAAATAAGCATAGAGACAAAAAAAGCAATATAAAAGGTCAATGAAAGCAAGAGCTACTTCTTTGAAAAGTTAAACAAGATTGATGAATCTTTAATCAGACTTCGCAAGAAACAAAGAGAGAGGACCCAAATAAATAAAATAAAAAAGGAAAGAAGTGAATAACAACTAACCTCATAGAAATATAAAAGATTATAAAAAAATGCTACGAACAACTCTATTTCAAAAAGGTGAACAACATGCATGAAATGGACATATTCCTAGAAAAATACAGTCTTCTAAAACTCAATATGGAAGAATCAGAAAATCTAAATAGGCCTCAAGTTACTGATGTAATTGAAGAGGTAATGAAAAAAAAAAATTTCCAGCAAACAAAAGTCCTGGTGTGGATGGCTTCACAGGGAAGTTTTACCATACATTGAAAGAATTATACCTAGCTTTCTCAAACTATTCCAAAAAAATCCAAAAGGAAGGATCACTTTCAAGCTATTTTTATGAAGCCAACATTAGCCTAATTTCAAAATTAGATAGTGACACTACAAAAAAAAAAAAAAAAAAGAAAGTACAGGACAATGTCCCTGATAAAAAGAAATATATATATATATATATTTTTTTTCTTTTTTTAAATACATTTTATTGATTTTTTTACAGAAAGGAAAGGAGAGGGATAGAGAGTTAGAAACATTGATGAGAGACATCGATCAGCCACCTCTTGCACGCCCCGCAATGGGGATGTTCCCGCAACCAAAATACATTCCCCTGATTGGAATCAAACCTGGGATCTTTCAGTCTGCAGGCCAGTGCTCTATCCACTGAGCCAAACCAGTTTTGGAAAGAAATATATTTTACTAATAGAATAAAAATCTATATTGTTGATGAAAAAAATAGCTATTGTTAAGTCTAATCAAGAACAACAACAACAACAACAAAAAAGATAAAACTACAAATAAGCAACATTAGGGATAAAAAATTGGCCAAAATTTGCCCTAACTGGTTTGGTTCAGTGGATGGAGCATTGGCCTGCAGACTGAAGGGTCCCGAATTTGATTCTGGTCAAAGGTACATGCCTTGGTTGTGGGCACATCCCCAGTGGGAGTTGTGCAGGAGGCAGCTGATAGATGTTTCTCTATTATCAATGTTTCTGGATCTATATCCCTCTCCCTTCATCTCTGTAAAAAAAATCAATAAAATATATATTTTTAAAGTGCCCAAACTTAAAAATTATGTTAAATTATTAAATAATATGAGGTAAATATTTGAATAATGCATTTAAAACTAAATAGATATATGGGTATAGTAATGGAGATATGGGTTCATAGGTAAAGGTTTAAAAATACTAGTATATGGGAGGATGTATAGAAAAATGTTAACAATGGTTACCTGAGAGAGTTCATAGCACTACAGGCCTACATCAAAAAATAAGAAAAACTTAGTGAGGGAAATTAGATGGGATAAAAATGAATTTGTATATTTCTGTAGCAGTTTGAAAAGTATTGCACATATACACATTTATTGCTTATATACATTGATTTTATTAAAATAACTAGAGGACTGGTGCATGAAATTCATGCATGGTGGTGTTCCCTCAGCTCTGCCTGCACCCTCTGTAATTTGGGACGCCTACACCTTTTTTCTTATCTAGCTAACCTCTTCACATTTAAAAAAATTAACTTCACATAAAAAAAATCATCTACTCTAGGGAATCCTCTTTGAACAAATGTCTTTACAGTCTGTATAAAGTATTTCCTTAGTATACCATTCTTTTTCTTTAACAGCTACTTAGAGTGAATGCAATGTGGTTTTCATTCTTGCATCTGAAATTTTTCTTCTTGCTCTTGTAATAGCAAAGCTTATCCAATTTACATTTGCCCTCCAAGGGCTTATATTTGGTTCAGTTTCTAGTTGGCTCCCTGCTTTTTTTAAGCAATAAATTTGGGTTGTGATAGTAAGTCTCACTTGTAATTAAGCCTGTAGGTTTCTCTATCTGAATATTTCTATAATACCTATCACTTTAGCCTTCCTGGGATTGTGTTCATTTATAGAAAATAACAATAAATGTCACCTGATCATTTGATCTTCTAGTAATATTTCATAGAAAGATGTATTATTCTAGTAATTTAACTATTACAATACTGAGGTGTACAGAAATAAATTCCATTGAATAATAAAAAAATGACTCAAATGTCAAAGCATAGTATACTTAGGGCCATCCTTGTCCTATGCATCAGATATCATAGCATAGTACACAGTTCAAGTGCAACTCAGCTTTCTTTAAAATAGGAAGGGATGCCATACTCATGAAGCAGCTCAGCTACTTCCACACATATTTTTTTATTTAATTCATAGCACATACTCTTTGTACTATGAATTAAATTGCAAATTGTTCTCTGTATCTCTGTATTGTTGCCTTACATTTTGATATTATTATTGCGCTTTTATCATCCACTCACTCTAATAAGACTGTGAAATTTTTAAGGGCAGAGATCATGACTTGAACTTGTGTTTCTCTGTCATGGTGCCTAGATAAATACTCAAATGCCACCCAGTCCAAATGACAGTGCTGAGAGAGGCCCACTGTTGTTGGAGACCTCTGATTTTTTTAAGGGGCCTCACTTGTTCTGTGCCTTTACAGAGGGATGAATAGGGGCTGAGAGAATTTGAGGAAATCCAGACAGAATTCCTGAGATTTTGCTAATCTGGAGACTGGGACCACTGGTCATTTGTCCAATTAAAACCTGGACACACAATAACAAAGGCACTGGTCTCCTAGTGCTAATGCATGGGGATCAAACCCCAGCCTGCAGGAAATCACCCCACAGTCAGGATCAGGCCACTGGGTAGACCTGGGCTTGTGCTTCTAACTCTGGGGAGAGGGATACTTCCAATGGCTGAAGGCTAGAGGCCCTGGACTCTGCACCATGCCCCCAACAATTCCCTAGCACAGGTTGGTCAGCGGAGCAGCTTCGTCACCTGTAATTGTTGGGGAAACTTGGCTAGGCTCTTCCTGGCTTGTTGGCCCCATGATCACAGGGCTGCTCAGCCTGGCCTCTTCACCCCAGGATTGCAGGGTGGCCCGGCCCGGGCTCTTTACCCTGTGATTGCAGGGCAGCTTGGACCCAGGCAGGCAGCATCAGACACTGCCCCCACCTGCCCAATCCCAAACTGCATCGTGGATTCTGCCAGTGGCATAGGCCGCTGCCTGCACTGCCTGCATATGCAAATTTACCTACCATCTTTGCTGAATTAATTTGCATTTCAATCCTGATTGGATGTGGGCATAGCTAAAGTATGGTCAATTAACATTTTTCTCTTTTATTAGTGTAGATAAAGAAAAACAGGAGAGAAACCAAGATGGCAGCATAGGTGAACACCTAAACTGCTACCTCTCACAACAATTTCAAAACTGCAGCTAAAGGACAGAATGGACATCATCCAGAACCACAGAAAAGCTGGATGAGCATAAATTCTACAACTAGAAGGAAAGAGAGCAGCTTACTGAGATTCAGAGGAGCTGCAAAAAGCTGAGGTATACAGACATGCACATGGAGAGGTGGTGGAGTGCCTGGCTGGCTTGCTTTAGCAGGAGGGAAACAGAAAATCCCAACTGCACTGAGCCCCAATTCCGACTACATTGTACCCCAATTCCAAGAAAGACTGATATGGGGGAAATCTGGACTGTCAGGAAAAGGGAGGAGTGCGTGGAAACTTAGGGGAGCCACGAAAGGTGGAGGTCTGGAGGCACACATGCGATTGCACACAAAGAGGATTGACTGCTGATTGTGCCTCTGGCTTTTCCCACTGGAAAACACATTTTGACTAAAAATAGGAACAAGACAGAATGCCTACTCTCACCACTCCTATTCAACATAACACAGGAAGTACTAGCCATTGATATCAGACAAGATGAAAAAATAAAAGGCATCCAAATTGGAAAACAAAAGTAAAACTGTCCCTATTCGCAGATGACATGTTATTGTACATAGAAAACCCTAAGGACTCAATAAAAAATTATTAGACTTAATAAATGAATTTGGCAATGTAGCAGGATACAAAATTAATGCCAAGAAATCTATGGCATTTCTATACACAATAATGAACGTACAGAAAGAGAGACTAAAAAAGCAATCCCATTTACAATCACACCAAAAAAATTAAGATACCTAGGAATAAACTTAACTAAGGCGATAAAAGACCTATATGTGGAATACTACGGGACACTGAAAAAAGAGATAGAGGGAGACATAAACAGATGGAAGAACATACCATGTTCATGGGTTGGTAGAATCAACATCATTAAAATGTCCACACTACCCAAAGCAATCTATAGATTCAATGCATTCCCCATTAAAATACCAATGGCATATTTCACAGACCTAGAACAAACTTTCCAAAAATTCATCTGGAATAAATAAAAAAAAAAAGACACCGAATAGCTGCAGCAATCTTGACTAAGAAGAACAAAGTAGATGGGATCTCATAATAGATATCTTCAGTATTACAAAGTCATGTTCTCAAAACAGCCTGGTATTAGCACAAGAACAGACATACAGATCAATGGAATAGAATATATTACAGAAGCCAGAAATTGACCCAAACTACTATGCTCAATTAATATGTGACAAAGGAGACATGGACATACAATAGACTGAAGACAGTCTTCACTCTATATAGTCTCTTCAATAAATGGTGTTGGGAAAATTTGGAAGGATACATGCAGAAAATGAAACTAGACCACCAACTTATACCATACACAAAAATAAACTCAAAATGGATAAAGGACTTAAATATAAGACATAAAACCATAAAAATACTAGATGAATCCACAGGCAGTAAAATCTCAGACATATGCCGAAGCAATTTCTTGACCAATACTACTCCTAGGGCAAAGGAAACTAAAGATAAATTAAACAAATGTGACTACATCAAAATAAAAAGATTTTTCACAGCAAAAGAAACCATCAGCAAAACAAGAAGAAAGCCCACTGCATGGGAGAACATATTTGCCAATGTTATCACTGATAAGGGTTTAATCTCCAACATTTACAGGGAACTCAGAGAACTTAACAAAAGGAAGATAAACAACCCAATAAAAAAATGAGAAAAGGAACTAAATAGATACTTTTCAAAAGAAGACAGAAGGAAGGCCAAGAGACATATGAAAACATGCTCAAAGTCACTAATTACCTAAGAGTTGCAAATCAAAATGACAATGCAGTATCATCTCACACTTGTCAGAAGAGTTATTATCAACAAATCAACAAAGGACAAGTTCTGGTGAGGATGCAGAATAAAAGGAACCCTCCTACAGTGCAGAATGGTGCAGCCATTGTGAAGAAAGTATGCAGTTTTCTCAAAAACCTAAAAATCCAACTCCCATTTGACCTACTTATCCCACTTCTAAGAATATATCCCAAGAAGTTAGAAACACCAATCAGAAAGGATGTATGCACACCTGTGTCCATAGTGGCAAAATTCACCATAGCTAAGATTTGGAAACAGCTTAAGTGCCCATCAGCAGATGATTGGATTAAAAAAACTGTGGTGCATTTACAGAATGGAATACTATGTTGTGGTAAAAAAGAAGGCACTCTTACCATTTGCAACATCATGGATGGAACTGGAGAGCATTATGCTAAGTGAAATAAGCCAGTCAGAGAAAGATAAAAACACATGATCTCACTCATTTATGAAATATAATGAACAATATAAACTAATGAACAAAAACCGATCCAGAGACAGAAAAGCATCAATCAGACCACCAAACCTCAGAGGAAAGATAGGGGAGGGTGGGGGAAAGGGGAGAGATCAATCAAAGGACTTGTGTGCATGCATATAAGCCTGACCAATGGACACAGACACCAGGGATTGAGAGCATCAGTGAGGGAGGGGGGAGCAATGGGAGGATAATGACACCTATGTAATACTTTAATCAATCAAGAAATTTAAAAAGAGATTCTTTGTTGTGGATGTTTGCCTATTTACCTATTTAATTATGATGCGTCTTGGTGTCAGTTTTTTTAAAATATATTTTTTTATTGATTTTTTTTTTTTTTACAGAGAGGAAGGGAGAGGGATAAAGAGTCAGAAACATCGATGAGAGGGAGACATCGATCAGCCGCCTCCTGCACGCCCCACACTGGAGATGTGCCTGCAAGCAAGTACATTCCCCTGACCGGAATCGAACCTGGGGCCCTTCAGTGCGCAGGCCGACGCTCTATCCACTGAGCCAAACAGGTCTCGGCTGTCAGTTTTTTTAATATATTTTATTGATTTTTTACAGAGAGGAAGGGAGAGGGATAAAGAGTCAGAAACATCGATGAGAAACATTTATTAGCTGCCTCCTGCACACTCCCCACTAGGTATGTGCCCGCAACCAAGGTACATATACCTGACTGGAGTCGAACATGGGACCTTTCAGTGCACAGACTGATGCTCTATCCACTGAGCAACACTGGTTAGGGCAGAAACTTTCAAATACAACATTTGTGTAGATAATATTTCTGACTTTTAAACAATTTAAAAACTGATGAAAGATACTTAATTTTGACTTAGGGTATAATCATTTGTTGGATTTTCACCTTTGATTGTACTTATTTTCCCTTTTTTATTTATAGATTTT
>PVJN01018545.1:0-39444 GCA_004026805.1 Lasiurus borealis
TGCCTCTTCTGCAGGGGTCTGTGTGGACAGGCAGCTCAGGACTGCTCCAGCCAGCAAAAAGCACAGCGATTCCAAATCTTGCCTCACTTCATTTTTAAGTGAGGCCTACATCCCAGGGACTGGAGATGTGATTAATCAAAGGACTACAGCTGCAACCTGGAAATCTGTTTTTATGGTTGTTCCAAACATATGCACTAGGTTCATTTGGAATTCGTTCCTCTGACTTTAGTTCAAAAGCAGCACCTAGTGGTCCTCAGACCATATGGACGGTAAACTGTGATGAAGGTCTTTTCTGTATCTACAAAGCACAAATCAGACAGATCCAAAGACTCAGATTTTCCACTCTGACTATCTTCCTTGATGTGGTTAACCATATAATGACCAAAGCCATACCTCATTGTGTTCGTAGTAAACCAAACCTCATTCCACATCAAAAATTTACCCAGTATTCAGGTCTATGTGAAACATTGTAATTTTCCTTCT
Source organism: Lasiurus borealis (assembly GCA_004026805.1). Lineage (NCBI taxonomy): Eukaryota > Metazoa > Chordata > Mammalia > Chiroptera > Vespertilionidae > Lasiurus > Lasiurus borealis. The sequence continues at coordinate 484 of PVJN01018545.1, forward strand.
GAACATCTGTAATTGCACATTCAATTAGATTGACTGACAAGCTATAGAGGTAAAAATATTTGTCAGCGAGACCACAGGGAAGACTGGATACTGTGGCAAAGTGGAAAGCTCAGGCCTAGTGAACACGAGGCAGTTTCTACTTTGTTCCACCAGACTCCTGCCATTTGGCAATGTAACCCCAGTGCTAACTTTTCAAAGGAAACTTACAATTTGAATTTTCATGTAAATTTTCTCCACTTTTTTTAAATCCTCATCTGAGGATATGTTTAGAGAGAAGAAAGGATAAAGAAAAAAAAATCTATTGGTTTCCTCTGGTATGCATATTGCCAGGGATCAAACCAGAAACTTGGGTATGTACCCTAATTTAGAATCCAACCCACAAACTTTTTGCTGTACAGGATGATGCTCCAAACAAGTGAGCTAGCCAGCCAGGGCTCTCTCCACTTTTAATGGTTCATAATTAAATTTTTGTTTAAACCCATGGACCAAACACATCTGTTTGGTTAAAACCCAGCTTAGAGATCACACTTTTGTAAACTCTTAAATTGATGAAACTACTTCCTATAACAACCTGTAATTTTAGGGATTTTGCAACACCTGAAAAATGTTCTCAAGCTCAATCTCCCATACTGCCACCCACACACCCTTCTTTTAAAATACATTACTTCAGTATAATATATATTTAGTAAGGTATATAAATCATAAGTGCAAAGACCATAGGTTCACAAACTGATCATTTATGTATAGCTAGCACTTAATTCCAGAAATAGAACATAATTTGCATTCCAAAAGCCCCTTCCAGTCACTATTCGCCCCCACAAAATTGACCACTATTGTATACACTTCTCTGTTGCCTCTCTTTCTAACTAAAGTCAAATGAAAACTGCCTGAGCATGAATTAGTTACCATAATTCAAACTTTGGGTTACTAAAAGGCAAAGCATCTATAATAACCAAAGCATAATATGCTAATTAGACCAGAGTTCCTTCTGGACATCTATCTGGACGAAGCTGGGGCTGAAAGGGAAGCCCGGGTCCCGGGTGCCAGAGGGAAGCCGGTACCAGCAGCCCAGGGAAGGAAGGCCTCCTCTGCACAAATGTCGTGCATGGGGCCTCTAGTACATATATAATTGCTGTGCTAGGAACCTGGGTCTGATATTTTAGACAATTTATCAGCAGAGTTGAACATAACAGCCTTGGCCAAGTTTTCCATTCATTTTGTCCACACAAACAAAGCCAAGGGAAAGGCTTTGAATTCATAGCCTTCATGTTACCTAATCCAGGTCATCTGAGCCAAATGCTTCCCTAACACATGTGTGGAAAAGAGCCAAGTCCATGTGCAGTTTCCTAGTCTCTCTGCATTGAGTATCAAGATGTTATCACTTTTTTTCCCCATGAAATTCACTGTGTGTAAAATGCAGGACTTTGCTTCAATGCATGTATTTATGTTACCAGGCTTATGACAGACCATCAATAAGCCCTGCTGTGCTTTGGCTTCTCAATATGTTTCTCTTTTATCCTTCAGCAGTCATCCTAGAGTTTAAATTTTTTTGGTTCTCACATCCCTTTGTTTTGAAAGCAACCTGAATCTGGCATACAATTTTGTTTTTAGTGAGAAACAAATAATCTGTGAAGTATGTTATGGCACATTTGGCACAAGATGCTAAAACAAAAAGACAGAGGCTTGTAGGGCCTTGTGTCAAAACACATGCCAGCAATTGGCAAAAGCAGTCGTGGTGAACTTACCAGCAATTGCCATCCAGTCCTGGTTGATTCGGCTGCTCCTCCTGCACACCAGGCTGTAGGGCAGAGAAGTAACCACATCACTTTCCCAACACATAGCCATGCTATCCCTACGGATCTCTGCATCGACCATTTCAAAAGAGTGTCCTTTACAATTCCACTTCATTAATGATCTTGGAAACAGAATTCAAGCAACATTGACATGCCTTTTCACCTGGCAAATGTGAAGTTTCTTAATGTGATTATCATTGCTTTAATAATAAGGCCCATCCTGGAGAGAGGAAATTCTTTCTCTATTTTTTTTAATATATTTTATTGATTTTTTACAGAGAGGAAGGGAGAATGATAGTTAGAAACATCAGTGAGAGAAACATCGATCAGCTGCTTCCTGCACGCCCCCTACTGGGTTTGTGACCTTGACCAGAATCAAACCTGGGACCCCTCAGTCCACAGGCAGAAGCGCTATCCACTGAGCCAAACCGGTTTCAGCTAGAGAGAGGAAATTCTTATACAATGCTGGAGGCAGCATGAACTGATACAAACCTTCTGGAAGGGAGCTCAGAAGACCAAGTCTAGTAAGGCAGGATTTTGCTCTTGACATGACAAAAGGGAATTTGCTATGGAATTAGGACTGCTAATCAATTGGCCTGACAATGGGGAGATTATCCTATTACCAATGCAATTACCTGAACCCTTAAAATCTGAAGAGGAGGCAGAGATGTGGCTGCAGCTTAAGGCAGCAGGTGAGGAACATATGGCCCCAGGGCTGGTTCTGAGCTGTAACAGGTTCCAAGCAAGTTCTGGAGACTGTACTCTAGGGGCTAAGAGAGGCCCCAGCTTATGGCCATAAGGAGACAGCACCCCATCCTGCAGCTGTTAAGAAACAGATTCTCAACAACACCGGTGAGCCTGGATACAGATTCTCCCCTCCCGTCTCCAGGCAGAACCTGCCATTCCCTGACTCTGGCCCTTTAAAGCAGAGAAACCAGTTAGGGCCACTGGATTTTTTTTTTAAACCTACAAAACTGTGAAATAATAAATGACTATTGTTTAAATGCACCAATTTGCCTTAATTTGTTATGGCACTTTATTAATGTTCTCCACAGAAACAGAACCAATAGGGTAGAGAAAGATATATTATGAGGCTATTATAGGAGTCGGGTCAGGTAATTAGGAAGGCTGAGAAGTCCCACCATGTGCCACCTGCCAGCTGGAGACCCAGGGAAGCCACTGGAATGATTCAGGCCCAGTCCGAGGCCCTGAGCCCTAGAGACCTCTGCTGGGACCTGTGGTGTACGGGGGACCCTGCAGTGCAGGAGGAGATGGCCGTCCCAGCTCAGGAGAGAGAGGTTCGAGTTCAAGATGGTGACACAGTGGAACCCTGGGCTCACCTCCTTGGACAGAGTGGCTTGGAGAGGCCAGGCCGGGACAGCAGGTCACCGTAAACCACACCTCCAGGGTGGGCCAAAGTCAGGGGCGACTCAAAGCCGGGCCCTTCTCCCTGGGAGGGGAGGGTTTGAACCCCACATAAGCCACCCAACCTTTTAAGACTGTACCTGATAGAAGACCTTCCACACAAACCCCCGGGCTGCTGCCTTTCAGGAGACATCCGCAGCCAGGACTTCCGCAGCCAGGACTTCCGGAGCAATGGCTCTTAAAGGGCCACTGAGCGAGAGGACCCTGGACTTGATGTGCATAATGCACATTTGCTCACCTAAAAGGGTCACCTCTAGGCACCAGCTGGCAGAAGGCACCCTCTGCACACTTTCTCTGCCTCCTTCTAGCCAGCCAGTGCCCTCTATTTTTTTAAACACTAGGCTCCCCCATCCCACCTTTTCTTTGTTTCCCCTTTTCTCCTGCAGCATCATCTATGCCTTTTCCGTCTCCTTCCAGGAGACACCATCTTTTCTTGTTTTTCTGCCCCCCCCTTTTTTTTTTCCTCTGCATGTGTGCTTTTTCCTTTATACAGCATTTGGTTCCATGCTGTGTCGTTATAACATTGATGAGATCTGTAGAAATTCAATTCGTTGTTATCAAGTAGCCTACGGCAATACACCGTTTCACCTAAAGTTGCAGATCCAGTGGGCAGAGTGAAATGAGGACTAGTGGGAGGTGTGGTTGTACTGAAGTATAGGTAGCACCATATGGATAGGATGCTTGATCTGGGTTCTGGCTGGGACTCCAAAGCCAAGAATAAAGCCTGAGTTAGTTGCTCCACTTCCCAAGGCCAGGTGTTCTGCAGGGTTGGCAGGCATGGTTACTGGAAAATAGCCCATTCCCACTCCAGAGTGTAAGAGAAGGGAAGTTGAAACAATCCAGGGACCATTGTGCTCTGGGCCTCTTCACTCAACCATTTGTGGAAGGAGAAGGAGGCCTTGGCCTTCATCTTAGAACAAATGAAACAGTGGGGCTCCATGGGGAACAAACAGAGAATTTGCTCCTTCCCTTGAGTTTGGAGAACACATGGTTTGGGGTATGATTCAGTGAGTAACTCATTTATTCATTCATTCAACCAATATTTACTGAACCGGCTAACATATACTATGCATTGCGTTTGGGGCTGAATTCTAGGCCTCTTGCTTTTGTCAAACCTTAAAATAATCTATGGTATTAAAATAAAAGAACTAAAGTGAATTTTCAGTGGACATTTATTGTTTGTTTTCCCCAAATCCATTTCTGCTTATTCTGGATAAAAACACTAATTTGAATTTTGGAAGTGTCCTGGCCTACACACATGCTTCTCTTCTCTTTCAGCTCAAGTGTAGAATAAATGGCCTAATGGAGCAGTGCCTCTTATTCCCATGATCTTAGTGATTGATTCAGGAATGAGCCTATGAACCTAACACACAAATGAGATACAATGAAATTTTGGCGTGGAATCCTTTGATAGAGAAAGTTTCCCTCTCTCTCTCTCTCTCTCTCTCTCTCTCTCTCTCTTCTTATGAGATGTGAACTTGAGAATAAGCAGGAGCTGGAGCAGTTGCAGCCATTTGGCTACTATGAGAAACCTGGGAATTAACAGTATAAAGCCTGGTGGCATCACTTGAGTCTAGAATGAAACCATAATTGAAACCAGACTTACCCTTCTATTAGTTATGTCTATGAGCTAATAATTGTCCTTTTGCTTAGGTCACTTTGAGTTGTAAGGAACCACTAGCAACAACAAATGCCCCCACATTGATAAGATCCTGTATTACTTTCCATTTTTAACTCTAAAATGTTGGAAGCTTCAATTGAAATTCTCAAAATAAAATTTGAAATTCAAAGAGGAAAGGAAATATGCTAATCTAATATATTAGAAACTATATGTACATTTGCTTTCACATATGGTAAAAATAAATTTGTATATTTAAGTGCCTAAATGAGGATTTTAAATCAAAACACGCTTAGGAGAAAAAAAATGGTGGTGGAATAGACAGATGTGTCCCGAGCCTTGTCCCAGAGCAGATAGGGAGAACAGCTGATGGTTGCACAGGGAGTGTTTGTTGGTGAGTAAAAGGACAGCTATACTCTAGGAGAAGGTAGGGGACTGATGGACAGGGCTCCCCTGACTGGGCAGCCTCCAATACTGCTGGGTTCCCTCTTGGAGCCACCAGCTCGGGCGTGGAGACTGATGTTATCAGAAGCCTGAAAGTCTACATCTGCAGCACCCACCAAACAGCTGCAAAACCCAGAACACTGGTCCTCAATTGACACAAACACATGGATTCAGAGGAGCTCTACACTCCACCACTGAAAGGTCAGATTTTACCTGGGATAAGGAGAGAGAGAACTATATAACCAGATACGTGGAGAAGAGAGACCATGGGTAGACAAAGAAACAGCGCACATATGAAAAAAAAAAGTAGGCATCACCAGAAAAGAAAGTAAACAAAATGGAGGCAAGCTACCTGCCAGAGAAAGAATTCAGAGAAATGGTCATAAGGTGGCTAAAAAGAATGGAAGACAAATTCAACCATATGAGTAAGAACCAAGCAGAAATGAAGAAGAACCAAGAAGAAATGAAAAACGACTTTGCTGCTTTAGAGAACTCAATAGAAAGCATCAAGAATAGACTAGAAGAAGTAGAGGACCACATCAGTGAGCTAGAAGACAAAGCAAGAAAAAAATACCCAAGTAGAGCAGCTTCTATAAAAAAAAAAAAATTAAAAATTAAAAAGCAAGAAAAGAGCCTAAGGGAACTTTGGGACAACTTGAAACACAACAACATCCACATAATGGGATATCAGAAGGAGAGGAAACTGAGCAAGGAATAGAAAACCTGTTTGAAGAAATAATGACAGAAAAATTCACTGATATAGGGAAGAAAAAACCCACACAAATCCAAGAAGCTTACAAAGACCCAAGCAAAATGAACCACAAAAGATCAACACAAAGGCACAATATTTAAATTGGCAAACACCAACAACAAAGTAAGAATCTTAAAAGCAGCTAGAGAGAGACAGAAAGTTAGCTACAAGGGAACCCCCATCAGACTAGCAATTGATTTCTCAACAGAAACTCATCAGACTAGAAGGGGATGGAATGATATATACAAAGTCATGCAAGGGAAGAGTGTGAATCCAAAAATACTGTCCCAGCATGGTTATCAATCAAAATTGAAGGTGAAATCAGGAGCTTCACATACAAAAAAAAACTAAGGGAATTTATTACCACCAAACCAGCAATGCAAGAAATGCTAAAGGGTCTGCTAAAAAAAAAAAGAAAGAAAGAAAGAAAGAAAGAAAGAAAGAAAGAAAGAAAGAAAGAAAGAAAGAAATAGGAAGCAAAGAAAGAACACAAGCATAAAGACTAAAAATGGCAACAGATAAGTACCTATCAATAATAACTTTAAATGTAAATAGATTAAATGCCCCAATCAAAAGACATAGGGTAACAGATTGGATAAGAAACCATGACCCATATATCTGCTGTCTACAAGAAAATTACCTCAGAAAAAAAAGACACACACAGACTTAGAGTGAAAGGATGGAAAATGTTTTTCAGAGGAATGGAAATGAAAAAAAGCTGGAGTAATAATACTTATATCTGACAAATTAGATCTCAAAGTGAAGGACATAACAAGAGCTAAGGAAGGCCACTTCATAATACTAAATAGAGCAATCCAACAAGAAGAAATAACTCCGGTAAACATATACACACCCAATACAGGAACATCCAAATACATAAAAAATACTCCTGGAGGATATCAAGGGAGAGATTGACAGCAATACAATCACTATCAACATTGGACAAATCCTCTAAACAAAAAATCATCAAGGAAACATCAATCCTAAATGACTCACTAGACCAGATGAAATTAAATGATATCTTCAGAACATTTCACAAAAAAAAAAAAAAAAAAAAAAAAAAAAAAAAACAAGAAATAATGGTAATAAATTATCTAACCCCACAACTCAAAGAGTTAGAAAGAGAGCAACAAGAAAAGTCCAGTGTAAACAGAAGGAAGGAAATAATAAAGATCAGAACGGAGCAACATTGAGACCAGAGAAACTATCCAAAGATCAAGAAAACCAAGAGCTGTTTCTTTGAAAGGATAAACAAGATTGATGAACCTCTAGCCAGGCTCAACAAGAAGCAAAGAGACAAGACCCAAAGAAACAAAATCAGAAATGAAAAAGGTGAAATAACAACAGATCCCATAAAAATACAAAGGATTGTTAAAAAAAAAAATACCATGAACAACTATACTCCAACAAACTGGACAACCTGCAGGAAATGGACATATTCCTAGAAAAATACAACCTTCCAAAACTCAATCAGGAAGAATCAAAACATCTCAATAGGCAATAACTATGCAAGAAATTGAAGCAGTCATCAAAAAACTTCCAGTGTATGAAAGACCAGGGCCAGATGGCTTCACAAGGTAGTTTTACCAAATATTCAAGGAAGAATTAAAACCTATCTTCCTCAGACTATTCCAAAAAATTCCAGAAGAAGGAACACTTCTAAGCTCCTTCGATGAATCAAGCATCACCCTAATACCAAAAACCAGATAAAGACAACACAATGAAATAGAATTACAGGCCAATATCTCTCATGAACATAGATGTCAAAATCCTCAACAAAATTCTAGGAAATCAGATCCAGCAGTACATCAGAAAGATAATACACCATGACCAAGTAGTATTTATCCTTGGAATGCACAGATGGTACAATATCCACAAATCAATAAACATGATACATCACATAAACAAATTAAGAGATAAAAATTACATAGTCATATCAATTGATGCAGAAAAAGCATTTGACAAAATCCAACACCCTTTACAAGGTGGGAATAGAAACATCATAACTCATCATAATAAATGCTATATATGATAAACCCACAGCTAACATCATACTCAATGGGCAAAAACTAAAACCATTTTCTCTAAAAACAGAAACAAGATAGGGATATCCACTCTCACCACTCCTGTTCGACATAGTACTCAAAGTATTAGCCATTGCAATTATACCAGAAGAAGAAATAAAAGGCATCCAAATTGGAAAAGAAAAAGTAAATCTGCCCTTATTTGCAAATGACATGATAATGCACATAAAAAAAACGAAAGACTCCATCAAAAAACTATTGGACTTAATAAATGAATTCAGCAATGTAGCAAGATACAAAATTAATACCAAGAAATCTATGGCATTTCTATACACCAATAGTGAACTTACAGAAAGAGACAAAAAAAGCAATCCCATTTACCATCACACCAAAAAAATTAAGATACCTAGGAATAAACTTAACTAAGGAAATAAAAGACCTATATATGGAAAACTACAGGACAGTGACAAAAAGAGCTAGAGGAAAACATACCATATTCATGGATTAGGAGAATCAACATCATTCAAATGTCCATACTACCCAAAAACACCTACAGATTCAATGCACTCCCCATTAAATTACCAATGGCATATTTCACAGACCTAAAAAGAACTCTCCAAAAATTCATCTGGAATAAAAAAGACCCCAAATAGCCACAGCAATCCTGAGACAGAAGAATAAAGTAGATCTCAATACCAGATTTCAAGCTGTATTACAAAGCCACTGTTCTCAGAACAGCCTGGTACTGGCACAAGAACAGGCATAGAGACCAATGGAATAGAATAGAGAATCCAGATATCTACCCAAACCACTATGCTCAATTTATATTTGACAAAGAAGGCATGAACATATAATGGAGTTAAGACAGTCTCTTAATAAATTGTGTTGGAAAAATTGGACAGATAACATGCAAAAAAATGAAACCAGACCACCAACTTACGCCATACACAAAAATAAACTCAAAATGGATAAAGAACTTAAACATAAGATGAGAAACGCTCATGGGCAGCAAAGTCTCAGACATGTGCCAAAGGAACTTCTTCACTGTTACTGCTCCTAGGGCAATGAAAGCTAAAGAGAAAATAAACAAATGGAACCACATCAAAATAAAAAGCTTTTGCTCAGCAAAAGAAACCATCAACAAAACAACAAGAAAGCCCACTGTATGGGAGAACATATTTGCAAATGTTATCACTGATAAAGGTTTAATCTCCAACATCTACAGGCAACTTATACAACTTGATAAAAGGAAGATAAACCATCCAATTTAAAAAAAAAAAAAGGTAACAAACCTAAGTAGAATATTTTTGGAAGAAGACACAAGGAAGGCCAAGAGACACAGGAAAACTTGCTCCAAGTCACAATTATCTGAGAGATGCAAATCAAATGACAATGCGATGTCAGAATGGCTATCATCAACAAATCAACAAACAAAACGTGCTGGTGAGGATGCAGAGAAAAAGGAACCTTCGTGCACTGCTGGTGGGAATGCAGACTGGTGCAGCCACTATGATCAGTTTAGAATTTCCTCAATAAAAATGGAACTCCCATTTGATCTAGTAATTTTACTCCTAGGATTATATCCTAAGAAACTAGGAACACCAATCAGAAAGGATATATGTACTCCTATGTTCATAGCAGCACAATGTATAATAGCTAAGATTTGGAAACAGCCTAGGTGCCCATCAGAAGATGAGTGGATCAGAAAACTATGGTACATCTACACAATGGAATTCTATGCTGCCATTAAAAAGAAGGCATTCTTACCATTTGCAGCAACCTGGATGGAACTGGAGAGCATTATGCTAAGTGAAATAAGCCAGTCAGTGAAAGAAAAATACCACATATCTCACTCATCTATGGATCATAAAGAACATTATAAAGAGATGAACAAAAAGATAGATACAGAGGCAGTAAAGCACCAAACAGACTGTCAAATTACAGCAGGAAGGTTAGGGAGAGGTGAAGGAAATGAGAGATCAACCAAAGGACTTATATGCATGCATATAAGCATAACCAATGTACACAAGACAGTGGGAGTCATGGCATGTATGGGAATGGGGGCGCCATTAAGCAGATATATACACATGTAATACCTTAATGAAAAAATGGAAAAAAAAAACACCCTTAGAACTGGGAAAGTGTTATAAGCCAATTCAGGATGACAAAAATGCTTTCCATATTCTAGTAAGCTCCTTTAATTAACTTTCTTATTTCTTTCCAGTTATGCAGCCAATCTGAAAAAAAAATGGGTCTGGAGAGAAAATGCTTGAAGGATAAGGGGAGAGAAAAAAAAATCAACAATCACTTTAACACCAAAACTTCTGTTAGATGCCTCTGATCCCATGAAGGATCTTGGACTACAGCTACCAGTTCCTTTTTTAAATTCTCTTTAGATTCTATGCCTTCAAAAAAACACTAGAACACATTTTTGTCATATACTTAACATCTGGAATGAGAAAAGATTTCCCGAAGGACTCTTGGCTGCCTTATGCCCCCCTGGAGGAAATTCCCTGAGGGTCAGGATGACAGCCTGTTAAATAGCAATTGCTCATCTGTGAGAGGCTTCAGCGTCTTAGCACATCTGGAAATAAAAGAATAAGGGCCCCTCATTTTTGCAGGCTAAGCATGGGATTACTTTACTTGATGCCAAAACATCCAGATTAAGATAAAAATATTCAGTCAGCCATCCAGATCTCCTCAAGTATCCAGATGTTTGACATTGTGTAACCACAGCCTGCGATGGCACTGTGCGATAAAGCATTCCCCATCCCTTGGTCATTAAGCATTTATTATCATCTACTTCATGCCAATCACATAGGATGGATTGATTCATACCATCAGTCCTATCCCCATGGAGTTGACTATTTAGTGCCATACAAATTACACAGGAAAATGTGATGAATGATTTATTGAATTGGTAAACTTGCATTGCAAGAAAGTATGGAGTTCAACTAAATGCAGGATCTCTACAAGCTAATTCTGTGCTTTTGTGAAAATTGGAAAAATATGTCTCATTCTCTAGGCAAACACAATCTACATCAGAACACATAGCATAGTGAGCAGAGAGCAGCAGGGCACCCTTTTCCCTTGAACACCTAAAAAAAAAAATACAAGAGGTCACATATTTTATTATTCTATTTATGTGAAATGTTCAGCATACAGAGGTAAAAGTAAATTTGTAATTGCCAGGGGCTAGGTTGAGTGCAGCAGTTAAGAAAGAGGAATGACCACTAATGGATATGGGATTTCATTCTGGGGTGGTTAGAATATGGTGATGATTGCATAGCTCTGTAAATATAATAAAAACCACTGTAGTAAACACTTTAAGTAAATACATTCTATGGTATGTGAATTATATTTCAATATATTTTTTGAAAGATGAGTTATGTGTGACTGTGTGTGACTAGTAATACCACCATGTAGCTATAATCACGTTAATATTTTTGTATATACCATGCAGACTTGCCAGAAGCTAATACCAGCATGTCATAAATATAAGATGTTTCATCAAAAGATTAATGGAACTTGGGGATTCAGCAGGGCTGAATACATATTACCTGCTGCTGGAACAGCTAATGGCATTTCCCCACACCTAAAGATTTGCATATATAATTGCCTATTGCCAGACAGCTGAGTGCATTTTAATCTACATGTTATTGCCTCTTGCTGGCCAAACACCTGAACAGCCAAAAGCAGTGCCCCAAACTGGCAATGCCTATTGTCTACCAAACTTATCTTTGATATGTATATCTACTCTGCTTTAAGGCAAGATGAAAGAATAAAGAGTCCTGGGTCCAGAAATAGGGAGAAGTTGGTTTCTACAGCTAAGCTTCCTCTCACTCCCGCATGGATTACAAATTTATATTACATTTCTAGTCTCTTTATTAATTAATATGCAGTGCCTTCTCCAGATTCCTGAACCCTTCTAGTGCTGAGAAACACCCACCTGCACAGGCTCTTCTCTAGGCATCATGCATTTTAATGTTAGTATATATTCTATCATATATATGCAACATATTTGATCTAGGTATTCTTTCCTTAAAGGAAAGGATTTTTCAAAGTATGTTCACTCTGTTTCTGTTTGTTTTTTTATTTATGAGTTAGGATAAAAGCTTGACTCATGCCTCAGACTCATTTATAAAACTCATTTTATGAAAAAAGAAAAAAAGACAAGCATAATCTATTTATTTTTAAAACTACTGTTGTCATAACAATTTTATGTTGCCTTGTAAGTAGGATTTTTTTTTCCTTCATGCTATATTTAGAGCATTAGTTACCCTAACAACAAGATGTAATTCATCATATAGAAACCCAAATCTGGAACATTCTCTATCAGGAATCTTAACAATATGTTACAATTATGAAAGGCAGTCCCATTGATCATTAGGTCCAAATAAATGGTTATATGCTTATTTTAACAAAATTAAAAAAAAATAAGGCTTGAAGAACCAAAATTCCAATTATTTCTATTCAAATTTCATTCAGGATTCTGCATCCAAGGTGGATATGACTTAACTTGTAGGCATTCTCTGTGCAACACAATCGTAAGTAAATCCCTTTGATTTTCCTCTACGTGCACCAAAAAAGTGACCAAATAGCCTTTCTTACCCCTGACTACGGCTGGCCTTGATCCCTCTATGCAAAACACACTAGCAGTATGCCTCTTTGGTCACAAAAGGGAGAATTTCTCCTATGATATTGCTTTCCCCTTTATAATTAATACCAGTGATAGTTAGTTTTTTGGCTCAGTCATCAATTTGAGAGGCTGATGAAACCCAGACCCTATTTCCCCAAAAATGCACATAATACATGACAGTTAATTCCAACTTCAGGGATTTCATGAATCCTCTGAAGCTCATCCAAATTCCTCTAAGGTTATGATTCCAAGATTACAGATTAAGATTTATTTTTCTTTCCATGTATTCCATTCATTTACTCACTCATTCATTCATACAGACAAATGGGTAGCTCAGGCTATGTCAAAAACTCCACTGAGCCCTTTGTAGCCATGAGAACTGCTGTACCCCAGGACACTCTATGGGGACCGGCAGTCTTTCTACTCCAGTGGTAGCACTCCCCCTGTTCCGTTTTCTCCTCCGGAATGGAGCTAATAATGACTGCCTCACATAACCTCTCTCTGAGAGTGTGAGGGGAAGAAACAAACAAGAAAATGGAGGTGAGAGCATTTTGTAAACCATAGAACTAGTGATCATTAGCATTCCTCGCCTTGTTGTTAATGCTATTGTTAAAAATGAAACCTGTGTCTTCATTTTGGCTCCAGAGGGTGACAGAGAGGTGTGAGAGACCATTCCTAATGAGTTCCAGTGTTCGCCTGTATTTTATATTCAAATAATAGTTGTTGGAACAGAGCAGGTAGTACATTCCAGAATGTGAGGCCTCTCATGAGGCAATTCTCAACCTCTTATTTGCAGTTATAATGCACTAAATTACAGTGAATCGTGTGCACACACACAAACATTCACTCTATGGAAACATAGATCCTTCTAGACATTTTTTAAAATGAAAGATTTTAATTGTTGCTGTTTTGTTTTGTTTTGTGTGTGGTTTTTTTGGGGGAGGGGAGTAAGGGGATCTTGAAAAAAACCTGTCGATATTAGGATTCTTTTGGTGCCAAGCAACAGAAACTAACTGTCCTTGTTTAAACTCACTGGTGCTGAATTTATTTTGAAGATACCACTGGGTTCTATGGGTCCCCTGAGCTGCCCTGCACTGCCTGGCACCCAGGAAGGACTGAAGTTTTAAGTCAGAACCCTCCATACGCCACCTGTGCTTCCCTGTGTGATGTGCTCGCAGGGCTCCTTGCCCTTTATCATCAAATCAGCTTCCTCTAAACCTCTGTCCGATGGCAGATAGAATGTGGCTGCACCCAACTCCCAACTTGACATGTCTATGCTCACTCAGCACCCCAGACAGACATAATCTAGCTCTCTGTCCCAATCCCATGTCCCCAAAGAAAGGGGTCTAATTTGCCTGAGATGTGCCATGGACCCACTGGTATGTGAGAGGGTGCCAACAACCCTCAAACACCCTCTTTCCAACACAGACTTTAAAACATTTGAGAAAAGAATAGGGAGGAGAATTAACCTACCAACTTTTCCATCAATTAACAGTGGCCCTGGGAGAGTGTGGGGGGGGGGGTCAATGGGAAGATATGTATACATGTAACACAATAAAAAAAATTAACAGTGGCTAAAATGTATACAGTGGGCTTCCAAACAGGGCAGTTTCTTTTATCCAAATAATGAGGAGCAGGACCAAAGAGATGTTCTCAGCACCCAGAAGCAGCAGGAGGGAGTGGCTGGGATTGGGGCTTCCTCCTAAACTCATTATCCCAATGACTGGCTCCTCCTCCCTGGAAGAAAGAAGTGAAGAAGGCTGGGAATGTAACTGAGACAGAGCCCCCAGCACCTGGATGTAAGGATCAGGCCTGGGGGAAGAAGTGTGGCTCTCTTCTACTGTGCTGACCCCCATCTAATAAACCGTGTCGTTGTTCTAAGACTAGAGTTATGGCTCTAGGGAGCACACTTTAGATAAGGGACCCATGAAAGGAATTATTGTGAACAGAATGTGTACTTCAAAAGATGTATACTACAAATGAAGCTAGTATGTCAACCACGATTGAAAAATAAAATTTAAAAAATGTGTACTGCAGGCACTCTCCCTTTGAAGTAAATGGAGAACCAGTCCCTCAAGGGCTATGATTGGGCCTTGGGCTCACTGCTGTCAAAGCAAGGAAGGAGGAAGCTGAGACCATTGCACTACTATTCTAGCTCTTCTCTTCCTACGGGCAAGAGGGGTTTGCTGCCCCTTCAACCTCCATGGCCTTTCCATTCTTCAGCCCTATGAGAAGGGGCTTCCTGCCTTGCTTTGCTTTAGCCTAATGCACATTGAAAACACTTGTGAGACCATGACTTTCCTAAGTGGTCCTGACCAATGAACAGGCCCGTGCCTTCCTGTCCTTGCAAATGTTGCAGGACACAAAGTGCCTTGCCTCCTGCTCTCTCTGGAAACTCACCACCAGGAGTACTCTACACCCTAATTTAGTGTATTTGCTTATGTTACTAGCAAAGGCTAGCCTTTCCACATCTGTTTTTAGTCCTTGGTTTAGGACTAATCTCTTCCATGGCCAAACTCAGACTGATCTAGCCCCTGCCTTCCCCTGCAGGCCCAGCCTGGCCTTTCTTCTGCCCATCCACCTCTCTGTTCTCCAGCCCCATGACATTCTCTCCAATCCCAAGAAGCCTAGTTCCTTCCACCTCAGACTCCTGTGTGTGCTCTTCCTTGGGTCTGGTCCATTTTTCCTTCTGGTCCATTCCTCTCCTCTTCCCTCCTTTAGCTGATTCCGACTGCCTACTTAACTCCAAACAGGAAAGCTTTTCTTATCTGCAGACCAGACCAGGCATGTGTTATCAGAACTCCCATTGGTTCTTCCACAGCACTTATCAGTTTGGGATTACATATCTCTGCGAATATTTGACGACTGTTAATCTCCCGACTAGAATAAGCTCTATGAAGACAGGCTCTTTGCTGTTTCACTTACCACACTATCCTCAATGCCAACCGTATTGTAGATGCTTAATTAATGTGGCACAATGGTTAAAAGTTCTGGCTTTGCAGTGGTGCTGCATTCATATCCCCTCTCTACCCTCTAATAGGTGAGTTTCTGTATCCTTACAAGTAATGTGGGTATATTAAAATTGCTCTTCTCATAAGATATTGTGAGAAATAAGCTGACTCATAAAAGCAAATTATTTAGAATAGTACCTGGCAAACATTATCACTCAATAAATATTAGCAAAAAATGAAAAGTGAAAAAAAAAAAACAGAGAAAAATTTTTCATAGGAAAAGAGATAATGCCCTGTTTTCGATCCAAAGAAGGAGAAACTATTTTCTCCATCTTGAGTATAGATTATATCCTCATATTTGAACTCAGCCAGTTCTGGGTATTTACCAAACTTCCAATAGTACATCAGGGTGCTTAGTCTTCTAGCAAAGCCCCCATGGAGCGCACAAACATTGTACTCTCAGGAAAGCTTACAGTGATGGGAGAAATGAGTCCATTCACATTTATACAAATTATTCTGGGGTTAGACTGTAATGTAGTATTATATAGCAAGTGGCATCTATGATTCAGGTGCCTAACAGGAACTAGATGAAGGTGAGCTTACAAGCCTGTAGTCACCTTTTTTCCAATTGAAGGTCATTTTTTTTTAATTCACTCAAGGTTTATCTTCTTACCACATATATTCTTCCAATTTGCTTCTTCTAGGAGTATGGTAGATTCATGGAGAAATACAATGGATTTATTGTCGACTTGGGCTCTCATTGATTAAAGTGGAACCAGGAATGCTGTCTTCCTGTTATTTGATGATCTCCATTATTCTTTTGTGTATTCCTTTACTGAGTACAACCATATGACTAGCTTTGTCATGATTCCTGTCCCAAAGGAGTTTACCATTGAACTAGTTTTGTATTAGAACAATTTATGGCATGTGTGTGACTTTGCCAAACCACTGTGAAATCTAAGGCATATATGAATCTTGGTTTCAGCTGAAACTGTAATCTCATACACAGACAAATACCTTCTCTCCAATTCCCATTCTGTTTTCCCTGGCGATCTTTAGCCATTTTTCCTGCCTGTGGACTTTTCCACATAGCAGAAGCATGCCTGTTGACCTTCCCCAACCCTTATGCTTACACCTTCATCCACCTCCAGGAGAGAAAAACTTAATTATTTTGGACTCAAGTCCTAAATTCCCAGAGAAATGTTTTGATTGGCCAACTTGGAACCAATCAACTATGACAGGCAGAATAACTTAAACAATAGAAATGATGAGCAAACAAACCAATGAGTCACCAATGTATACACATACCCCCTCTTCCTACATGGTTCCTGTCAGCTCTACCATCCATATATTAAAGGTTAAACATTGACAAAGTGAAATAAGAAAAGTCAGACCCTGCATGTCTGTTGTGACGACCATCAAAGGCCTCTGTGTGAAGCATCCCATTTCTGAGCTTCTTTCCCTTACATGATGATACCAGATTCACAACATATGGAAATATCCAGCTGATTCTTTCTTCTCCTCTCCCTTCTCAAAATCTCTGCAAGAAAGAGATGTTGCTCACTGTGTGGAAATGAGGACAAGCTAAGTCTGCTGAAATCATGGACAGAGAAGAGCTAAATTTTATTTTTTAACCATTTTAAAGTGTATAATTTATTGGCTTTTAGTACATTTACCATGTTGTGCAGCCATCATCACCACCCAATTTAGAATGTTTTCATCACCATGAAAAGAAAACCCATACCCGCTAAGCATCCACTCTTCACTTCCTTGTCTCCACAAAGTAAACCACAATTGGTTTCTTGTCTCCATAATTTTACCTATTCCAGACTATTTATAATTGAAACCATATAATATGTGGTCCTTTGTGTCTGCCTTTTTTTTTTTACTTCACATATGTTTTCAAGGTTCATCCATGTTGTTGTATGTAGTTTTGTGTTTTAGTTAGATCAAAGGAACCAAACATTTCAATGTAGATCCAAGAGATAACAGCATTAATTTTCATGTAATCATGGATAAGGTATTGTTTATTTTATAGTACTTGTTCCCATCCAAGAACAATATTTATTATCTTTTTAATAAAATGGAGGGAGATGCTAATCTTA
This sequence comes from Lasiurus borealis, assembly GCA_004026805.1. NCBI lineage: Eukaryota > Metazoa > Chordata > Mammalia > Chiroptera > Vespertilionidae > Lasiurus > Lasiurus borealis. The sequence continues at coordinate 18,234 of PVJN01018545.1, forward strand.
AACTACAAATATGTTTTCCTCCATAGGGTGATAAGGAAGGGAGAGTTAAATAACACAGACAATGAAGAAAAAAATCATTATAATAGGAATTCAAGTTAAACTTACTTATTACAGCTGAGGTTAGTTGTTGTTTGAGCTTCCTGGGAGATGATGTAAAAAGGGAGTAAGTGGGTGCAAAGCTCTGCCATCTGATGAACTCAAAGACTACATTTGCCGGGTTGATCTGGATTTCAATGTTTGGTACTGAATGAGTCACCAAAAGTCATCGGAACTCACTGTGTGATTCATCGGCAAATATTAGCAATGAAGACGCTGCCACAAGAGTTACAAGAAGTAATGAAAAACGTCATAAGTTCTGTCAATTTTGTAAAGGCGAGCACTTTAAACAGTCGAATGTTTTTGTAACTGTGCAACGAGTTGGATGCGCCGAACAATGCTCTGCTATTTCACACTGTCTAGAGGAAAAGTTTTAAAACGTGTTTTTAAGCTTCGTGATGAACTCAAAATGTTTTTTAATCCGAAAGCAAGACCGCAGTTCGAAGCACTTTTCAGTGATAAAAGTGAACTGCAGAAAATAGCTTACTTGGTTGACATCTTTGCCATCTTGAATGAGCTAAATTTATCACTGCAAAGACCAAATGCAATATGCCTCAATTTATCTGAAAAGATCCGATCATTGCAAAACGAAACTTCAGCTTTGGCAAAAAAATTGGATGAAAATAAAATGTACATGTTGTCTACCTTATCTGCTTTCTTTGAGGAGCATGACATTGAACCAGACAAAGGGATTACGATGGCATTTATGTGAAAGAACACTTGCATATGCTTGCAGAGGAAATTTCATGGTACTTTGCAAATCTGACGCCCAATTTGCACTTGCCAGAAGCCCATTCACAGTCAAAGTTGAAGATGTTCCTGAGACAGCACAAGAGGAGTTCATTGAACTTTTTAACAGTGATTCAGTGATTTCTCTACAATGCCAGTTACTGATTTCTCTACAATGCCAGTTACAAAATTCTGGATCAAGTGTTTGCAGTCATATCCTGTTCTGTCTGAGACTGTGTTGCGCCTTCTTCTTCCATTTCCAAAAACATATCTTTGTGAAACAGGGTTTTCCAGCTTGTTGCTTATCAAGTCTAAATACAGAAGTAGACTTGTTGTGGAAGATGATCTTCGTTGTGCTCTTGCAAAGACTGCCCCGAGAATTTCTGATCTGGTGAGAAAGAATCTCAACCTTGGCACTGACATTGGCTTTTTCGCATCCTGTCATAAAATGTAGCAATGTAGTTTACTGTTGTTATAGTAAGACTGTTACCCATGCCACACCATGCTTCAAGACAAAAATTTCATTTATTTGCAATTAGAAATAAAGATTTCACAATATATAATTACATACTGTTTTTGTGATTCATCACTATGCTTTAGTTATGTTCAATTTGTAACAATGAAAATACATCCTTCATATCAGATATTTATATTACGATTCATAACAGTAGCAAAATTACAGCTATGAAGTAGCAACAAAAATTATTTTATGGTTGGGGATCACCACAACATGAGGAACTGTATTAAAGGATCGAGACATTAGGAAGGGAAGATTGAGAACCACTGCCATAAGGCATGCTAGCATTTAATATGATTATGCATGTCAATCGCCTGACTTATAGTAAATACTTAATATTTGCTGCAACCACAAATATTACTGACCCCAAGATGTTTGGGGCAGGAAAGAGGTTGTCTGTAAGGTCTTGAAATCCTCTTGACTATGTGTTTACTCTATTGTGCCAATAGAGCCACCTCCGTGGTAAGATTTCTTACATTTCAGTCTAATTACCTGGCCACCATATAATTTAATGTTTTCTCTTTAGTTACATTTCTATTTATATTGTTTCTAACATAATATAACTCTAGCACGGTCTCCCTGGTTATTATGCAAATGAAATCATCAAGTGAAATGATTTATTATCCAGCCTAGAGAGTCTAAGAGAGTCTTCTGAAGTCAGCCGTGACCCAATGGCTGAGTTGAGAACAAAGCCCTGGCCTCTAGAACCCGGATGAAGCTCTCTTTCAATTACAGAAAGCTGCTTCCTTATGATCTTTTCTCCTAAACAAAAGGCCAGAACTCAGACAAGACACTTAGCCTCTGTGAGCCTGTTAAAATGGGTATAGAAATAGAACTTATAGAGTCCTAAGAATTCATGAGGACTTCACCTTCATGACCTAAGTACCTCCCAAAGGTCCCACCTCCTAATACCATCACCTTAGACATTAGGATTCCAATGTATGAATTTAGTGGGGGGGGGGGGGGGGAGAAGACAAAAATTCATACCATAGCAATGTTGAACAGGAAACTAAACCATCACTGAGTGCCTTGATGGTAGCTTGATCTTGATGACTTGTTTGATCAGGCCTTAAATTCAGCACTGTGCTGAGCTCCATTTCACCTTCATTAATCAACCCAGTTCCATGAGCTGGCATGCATATTAATGGATAGCAAGCTTCTTCCTTACTCCAACTCCAATCTTTCAACCCAAATGAGGTGTGCATGCTGCTGATTGTATTTAAGATGGTTCCAGATGGTAGATAGTCTTACATTTTAATATTTATGGGCTTATTTCAATGAATATTAGAAAAAAAACATATAACTAACAGATAAAACCACTGATTTGATAGATAATCTTGCTTAGGATGAAGTTAAAATGGGTTGATTTAAAAAACGATATCGCCTGGCCAGCATGGCACAGTGCTTAAGCATCGACCTATGAACCAGGAAGCCACTATTAAATTCCTTGTCAGAGCACATTTCCGGGATGTAGGCTCAATCCTCAGTATGGGGCATGCAAGAGGCTACCAATCAATGATTCTCTCTCATCATTGTTTCTATCTCCATCTCCTTCTGGCTTCCTCTCTGAAGTCAATAAAACATATTCTTCTAAAAAAGAGTATTAAGTGAATAATAGAAATGGCAGCCTGAAATTAAATCAGGAATTGTGAAATTGAAACGCAAACACAGTTTGGGAAGCATGAATTTCACAGACTTTGAAGATTACAGAGGCTTGACAACTCCAGATACTAGCTTTATTATTACTGGTCTTAATCAACCAGTATGTTCTCTTGGGACATAGCTCAGCCTGTCTCCTTTACACATACCATTCCATGCCTCTCTTCTTGCTCTAACTCTGGCTGAGAGGCCATTTCCAGCTCTCTTTACTTGGATAACTTCTGCTGACTCTTTAAGTTTTGAATTGTGCATGGTCTCCTATGAGAAGGCAGGATCTCTGTTAGCTCTCCTCCAGCCTCCGAAAGCCTCCCTGCACGCAACACTTTGAACAGGAATTAAACGACCATGTGCCTCTCTCCTGGCTTTTTTGGGAGTTCACAAGGGCAGGGACAGTGCCCTATTCCTCTTTGCACCCCTGGCACTGAACACTGTGTCTGGCACAAAGAAGGCACTCAGTGTTTACCTGAAATGAGCTATGACTCCAGGCTGCAGAAAAAAGAAAGAGAATGTTTCGTCTTGTTGACCCCTTCAAACTGGCTGCCTGTCCAATGCACAGGGCAGTCATAGGAGAGCTGGTAGCAACTTTGTTTTACTCAAGAACCTAGTAACATTATGTATTTCTCAGCTTGTCACATGTGAGAAAAGCAAGAGGTGAATACATTAGAGAGAGAATAGTATGTGTCCAGGCTCCAGGATGTACAGACCTCTGTTCGTGAGGACAGGGAACCTGGTTTGAACGTGTGACTTTTAATTGGGACAAAACTCTAGGGGGAAAATAATCACTCCCATATGCAAATGACTCCATCTGTGCTCCTGTGAACATTCCTTAGTTCAGTAGAACCTTGCCAAACCACCACATTATCTCTTTTTTGACAATTAACATTGACCCAGCAAATGAGAAATATGGAAACAAACATAGAGGATGCACTCATTTTCAGTAAAATCTCTAAATTATTATGGCCCTAATGCCGTAACAACCAACAACCAGACTCACCAGGAGGTGCATGGAGCCCTTTCCCTTCTGCCCTTTCCCCCCTCCACACACCCTCCTCTCTCTCTCTCTCTCTCTCTCTCTCTCTCACACACACACACACACACACACACACACACACACACACACACACCCGCACCCCACTCCCCTGCGTGCCGGCAGCATCAGCAGAGCGTCCCCAGAGGGTCACTGGGTGGTGGCAGTGTCCGGAGAGTGTGTGAGGCATTGTGGGATGGCAGACATGGCCCTGATGGCAGGCTAGGCCTAGGGGGCCCTACATGTGCATAATTTCATCATGCGCTGGGCCACTAGTACTAAATAAACACACATCTGTGAGTTCCCAAAGGTTCTGAAGAACTTCCCAGTCATTGCTGTTCTCTCCAGTGTGATGAGTCAGTAGACTATGAAGTTTCCACCAGGACAGAAAAGTACCCTGGCAGTGTGAAAAGATGTGGGCCCTCGTTCTAATTTTGCTCTTGTGTAAGATCTTGGGCAAGGCAGCAATGCCACTTCACTTTAGTTTCATTCCCTATAAATTAAGAGTTTGCACTAGGCTCTCTCAGGGCATTCCGAGGTCTAATAAACTACCTTTAATTCATTCATCCATTTGATAAATATTTAGTGAGTTTCTTCTACACTGTTCTAGATTTTTGCGGGTAGTAATTAGCAAGATAAAGTCTCTGTTCTATCAGAACTTCTTGTCTTATGATGGAAGGAAGCATTTAAACAAATAATTGTACCTTCTTATTCAAATACTTATTTAATGTGGTTACATTAAGGGTGATGAAAGAGGGCATGTCATATGAGCATATATGACTAGAAGGCCTCGGAATAGTCCCAGAGGTCAGGGAAGGCTTCCTTGAGGAAGTGCTATTTGACAGCTGTCATCTGAAAGATGTGAAGTGGCCCAGGGGAAATGTAGAAGAAAGACCTGTCCAAGTAAAAAAGCCAGGTGCTTAAGGAACTAAAGGTCACTAGTGAGGGACGTGGCCGTCACATGAATTGAGGCGGGAGAGACCAGCTCTAAAGGCCATGGAAAGGTGAGCCTTCTTCAGCAGCAAAGGGGAGGAGCCATCCGTGAAAGTGGTATAATGGAGGTAAATGATTCACAGTGACTCTGATTATGGGAACTTTCTTTTTCTCTAATTGTGATAGGCCTTAATAGACAAGGTCTTAACTTGGATCTTTTCGGATTAACTATTACAACAACATTATTGCCATCAAAGGCTTCTTTAGAATTCTTGACTAATTCCACATGGGCTCATAGACCTCTCACACTTACAAAAGTTTGTTGTTTTTTTTCCTCCTTCACATTATTGCAGTATGTCAGCAAAGAACATACTGCCAGAACCTTTTGCAAACCCTGGCTAATGAGGTTACCATCCAAATGCTCTCAGGAAACGTAATCTTTTGTAAGAACAACTGTAGACTTTAAAGAAGTCAGAATCTAATCTGCTATTTGGACTCCATGAAATTCACTTTCCCCACTTATTTTCTTTGTAAAGGATCTAACAGCTTCTTTTTAGAGGGTGAGGTGAATTTAAAGCATGTGCTTCCTCTTTCAGGGGCTCAAGCATTCTAGATTTAACTCTTATTGTACTCTAATATTCTCAGAAACCAGTGAGTGGGAAAGAAAGTGTAGATGTGGTGGGGTGTGGAAGATTGGGTTGAGAACCTTTTCAAGTGTGCCTGTGTATAGTATTCTTCAGCCATGTGTTACGCTAGCCATGAAGGGTGTAAGAGACACTTGAATATTGACTAGAGCAATAATTCCCTAACAAATATTTTAGTTTTTTCTATCCTAAACAAAAGTATAATTTTTTTCTGTATTCAAAAAGCAATCATTTCACAGTACACTGTACAATGCTTTGTATTATTGATATTATTCTTGTTACTACTTTTTGATTTTCAGAGAGAAAAAGAGAGAGAAAACACATTGATTTGTTGTTCTATTTATTTATACACTCATTGGTTGATTCTTGTATGTGTCTCGACTAGAGATCAAACCTGCAATCTTGCCGGGTAGGAGCGATGCTCTACCCAACTGAGCTACTTAGTCAGAGCCTGGTTGGTGTCCTTAATGTCTAACTATAAACAAGCCAACCCAATTTTTTGGAATTTTTCTCTGGGACTGATTTGGGATTCACGATCAATACAATAATGTGTCATTATTTGTCATTCACTGTTCCTTTAACCACCTGATTTATAGCCAACCAGGCAGCTCATTCAAAAGACAGGAGAAAAATAGGCAAGATGAAGTTGGGGCCCTATATTTCATAGAACTATGGAGTTATGAAACTGGGTTACTAACAGAATTGAGCAAAGAACCTAGCATGTCTGATGATGCATTTATCATGGCGGTCAGCTAGTTAGCAACTAGACAGGAAGGTCTGCTGAAAATTGTGGTAGTGAGAAGCTGCCTATTCAGATAATGCAAATTCCGTTGTCTTGGCCACACTGCCATAGTCTCTAAGAGCCATCCCTTTCAGGAAAAAGTGTAGGGGAAGTGATGAAGAACACAGCTTTTAGATTCCAGCTTGACTTCATCACTGTTTCAAGGCCCTGGACTATTACTTAGCTGTCTATGCTTCAGTTTCCTTAACTTCAAAATATGTATTAAAAAAACTCCCAGGACCTTGGGAACCTGTATGAGATGAATGAGGTCCTCACCTTGGGCAAAATGGAGAAGATGCCACAAAACTCAGGAATAGAGATATATAATATTTTAATGTGATGTTTTCTTTCAAAAAGTCTAATTTAATGCCAAAAAATGCACAAAGAACCAAGTAGCAAAAAAGCCATTTAAAAAATTATTTTGTAACTACATATTCTGACCTTTTCATCTTTCTGAACTTTTAACCAAAGGTTATAGAGTCACATGCTCAGCCATTTTCCTATGCCACTGTGTTGGCAGCCATTTCTGACTTTTGGCATTTTTTACAATTTAGAGAGTCTGAGGATTTTCTTAAAGAATTTTTTTAAATATATTTTTATTAGAGAATCCAAGATGGCGGCATAGGTAAACACCTACACTGCTGCCTTGCACAACAATTTCAAAACTACAACTAAAAGACAGAACGGACATCATCCAGAACCACAGGAAAGCTGGCTGAGTGGAAATTCTACATCTAGAAGGAAAGAGAGGTGCTCAGGGAGACCAGAGGAGTTGCAAAAGGCTGAGGTATGGAGATGCGTGCGTGGAGAGAGTGGGTGCCAGAGTACCTGGCTGGCTTTCTCTGGCGGGAGGGAGACGGAGACTCCCAACTGCATTGAACCCCTTATCCTATGGCACTAAACCCCTTGTCCAGCTGAAACTCATACGAAGGGAGTTTGAACTGTGAAAGGGAAGAAGTGCACCGAGATTTTGGGGAGCCTAGAAAGGGCAGAAGTCTGGTGACACGCACAGCCCTGTGCGCAGAAGACTAACTACTGATTGTGCCGCTGGCTTTCATGAGTGGGCAGGAGACAGAGCCTCCCAACTGCATCACTTCTGACTCCACTAAACCCCAATTTTGGGTGAAACCCTGGGACTCATATGGTCCCAGAGCACAGGGGAGCTGGAAAGGCAGCAGTTTGGAGGCACTGCGCACGAACACAGGGACTGCACCAGCGATTACCCAGAGACACGTGAGACTCAGGGGCCATGGAGGGCGGGGCTGACTTGAAGGCAAGGCGGTCCATTAAGCCCTGAGACTCCACCCATCCCAAACTCAATAAAGAGGCTTTTGCAGTTTTGCAAGTCTGGTATTATTAGGCTGAATCCAACACAGAAGTTCTCCCAGCATAGGGAAAATGCAGAGACAAAGGAAGAGATCACAAACAAAATAAATGGAGGAAAACAAACAACTGGATATAGAGTTCAAAACCCCGGTTATAAGGTTTTTCAAGAATATCCTAGAAAAGATGGATACATTTAGCAAGACTCAAGAGGAGATGAAAAAGGACCAACTAGAAATGAAAAAGGACCAACTAGAAATTAAACATACACTGACTGAAATAAAAAATATTATACAGAGTCCTAACAGCAGACTAGAGAAAGGCAAGAATCAAGTCAAAAATTTGAAATATAAAGAATCAGAAAACACTCAACTGGAAAAGCAAGAAGAAAAAGAACCCAAAAATGTGAAGAAAATGTAAGGAGCCTCTGGGACAGCTTCAAGCATACCAATATCAGAATTGTGGGGGTGCCAGAAGAAGAGAGAGAGCAAGATACTGAAAACCCATTTGAAGAAATAATGACTGAAAACTTCCCTCACCTGGTGAAAGAAAGTCCAGGAAGCACACAGAACCCCACATAAAAGAAATCCAAAGAGGACTACACCAAGACACATCACAATTAAAATACCAAGAGCAAAAGACAAAGAGAGAATATTGAAAGGAGCAAGAGAAAAACAGTTCATTACCTACAAGGGAGCACCCATATGATTGTCAGCTGATTTCACAACAGAAACTATGCAGGCCAGATGGGAGTGGCAAGAAATATTCAACGTGATGAACAGCAAGAACCTACAACCAAGAATACTCTATCCAGGAAAACTATCATTCAGAATTGAAGGGCAGATAAAGAGCTTCAGAGATAAGAAAAAGCTAAAGGAGTTCATCAACTCCAAACCAGTATTATATGAAATGCTGAAAGTACTCTTTAAGAAAAGGAAAAGACAAGAAATTATGAACACCAAATACATATTTATCAACAAGTGAATCTAAAAATTAAGTGAATTAAAAATCTGATGAACAGAATAAACTGGTGAATATAATAGAATCAGGAGCACAGAAAGGAAGTGGACTGATAATTCTCAAGGGGAAAGGGATAATGGGAGTGCAGGGAGAGACTGGACAAAAAATCATACATCTATGGATGAGGTCAGTGGTGGGGGAGGTAAAGATAGAGGGAGGGGTGGGTGCCGGGTGAAGGGGAGCTATGGTGGGGAAAAAAGAGAAACAGATACAAATGTAATAATCTGAATAATAAAGATTTAATTTAAAAAAATTCTCCCCTGCAAAACAAAAAAACAACACATGGAATAGAATAAACACTCAGCTATCGGGGGAAAAAAAAGTAAATACATATTTCAGTTAATCCATCCATAATATACATATTATTAAGGGCTGACCTGCACAGCATGTACTAGATTTCAAAATCCTTATATTGGGAGAAAGAAGCCAGACAGTAAGAAAACATACTATATGCTTCCATTTGTGTTATTCTAGAAATGTAAAAGCTAATTTGTAGTGGCAGAAAGCAAACAGGGACCAGGACAGATAGACTGGCCATAAAACGAACAAAGAAAACTTTTGGGATGCTAAGACTTTTCTATTGCTTGATTGTGTCAGTGGCTACATAGTGTATACATTTGTCAAAGCTCACCAAATTGTACTTTGAAAATGTTTGCATTTTGTTTTGTAGAAATTATATCTTAATAAAGGTGATTTTAAAAATACTAAAAATAAATAAATAAATAAAATAAAAAATATTTTTGTTGATTTCAGAGAGGAAGGAGGAGGGAGAGAGAGATGGAAACATCAATGATGAGAGAGAATCATTGATCAGCTGCCTCCTGCATGTCCCCCACGGGGGTATTGAGCCTGCAGACTGAGCATGTGCCCTTGAGGGGACTTGAACAGGACCCTTCAGTCCACAGGCCAGCACTCTATCCACTGAGCCAAACTAGCCAGGGCAAGAGTCTAAGGATTTTTAAAATCAGCCAGTCTTGATGCTGACATGTAATGTACTTACTGGATTTTGTTTGTTTTACTTCTCCCACTAGAATTTCATCTCTGTGAAGGCATGAATTTTCTTACAATTTTTAAAGTTGAAATCATTTTGGATATAGGAAAGCTACAAAGACAGTACAGAGAATTCATATATACCCTTCATCTAGTATCCCCTAATGCTAACATTCACATAATCAAAACCAAGAAATTAACAGCCACACAATGCTGTTCACTATACATTTAATTAGATTTCCCAAAGTTTCCATTAGTCTCCTTATTCTATTTCAGAATCCCCTTTGCATTTAGTCATGACGGCTCTTAATCTCCCCTAATTTGTGACAGTTTCTCAGTCTTTTCCTGTTTTTGTGTGACCTCAATACTTTTGAAGGTCAAATGTTGTGTAGAATGTCCCTCAATTTGGGTTTGTGTGATGTTTTCTTAGGATTAGACTGAGATGATGAATTTTGGGGAAGACTACCAGAGGTGAGAAAAGCACTTTTTATATTTTATTTTGATTGCTGATATTTCCTCAGCATGTAGAATAGTGCCTGCATACAATGACAATAATTTGTCAATTCCAACTTGAGATGGAATTTATATGCATCTACCTGATGAAGTGGCTAAATAAGGTGTACATATTTATAGCTATACAAGGTTTTTCTAATGAAAATATTATAAAATGCTTGTGGCTTCTAAAGAAAATGAATAGCGCTGAGAAATCCACTTATCTCCAATGCCAGATGGGGAATCCTGTCTTAAAGTAACTCTAGGTCATTGACTGTCATACCCCCTCCCCACCATAAACACACACACACACACACACACACACACACACACACACACACACAATAACAACACTAAAATCCAACCAACCAAATAAACAAAAATGAAGAACCAAAATGTAAGAAAGCCTACTTTAAGTATAAATGAACATTTGAAAAATACTCACTAGTTTTTCTCCAAAATCATATGCTCATACTTAACCAAGAATTCGTAGAAAGAAGGCAGTTGGGTCCTAGTTATGCCCTGTATCACTGGCATCCAGCATCTTACTTGTTCCTCAGTGTTCTTGCTAAACACTTGCTTTACCCTATCTACACCACTGAGCAGACTGCATAAGGAGATGAGGACTGGCCCTTGGGCAGCTACTCCTCCAAGCGACGTGGAAATAATTTCACAAACTAATTTCGACCCAGACAAATATGCATTCCAATCCTAGCTCTAGTAGGGCACATTTCTTGAGCACTTTGAGTCGTAATTTCTCTTTGTATAAAGATGAACATTTTTATATTGTCGACAATTAAACAAAGCAACTATTTTTAAAAGGGGCTCATAGGAAAGAAAGTGAAAAGAAATGGTAAATGTGACATTTTTGGGGGGGATTTGGGTAAATGTATCAGGCTGTTAGAGACTCCCACGTCTACCATGGCTGTCTCCTCGAAAATTCTACTCTCTGTTCAAATGGTTTCAAATACTACACTGGCTGCAAGAGACCTCTTCATCAAAGTTCAGAAATTGATACTGTGTTAACATGTGATTTCAAAAGTAGTGATCTCACAGGTATATTGTCTTATCTGAAATGATGAATCCACGGCTTCTAGAAATTTGGCTCAATAGTGTGTGTTTCATTTGCTTAGCTATGTATTATGGTTATTTTGGTTAGTTTTATGTAAATTGTAAGCTAATTGAAAGCAATAACCCATTTTTGTTTTTGCATACAAATTAGATGTTTGTCATGTGCTGAATCATATCCCCTTCAAATTCATATGTTGAAGTCTCAATCCCCAGTACTTCAGAATGTGACTGTATTTGGAGAAGGTGTTTAAAAAGGAAATCATGAGGTCATGAGGGTGGGCTCCAATTCCGTATGACTGGCATTCTTATGACAAGAAGGAAACTGGACACACAGGTACAGAGGAAAGGCCATGTGAAGATCCAGAAGAAAATGACTACCTATGAGTTAAGGGCAGAGGCCTCAGAAAAAACAAACAAACTTCCCATACATTCATCTCAGACTTCCAGCCTCAAGACTGTGAGCAAAGAAATGAACAAAATAAGTGTCTGCTGTTTAAGCCATCATCTGTGGTACTTTGTTATGGCAGCTCTAGTAAACTAATACAGTGTTCGATATAAGTTCTTAAATAAATATGTATAGAAACCTGTCTTAAGGAAGACATTCCTGCCCCTAAGTTAGATATCACTCCTATTTATTGCAATAAGAGTTTGTACTAACCTCCATTATATCACTCATCTATCACACTGCATTGTAATCACTGCCCTATTATTTATTACTAGAGGCTCGATGCCCAAAATTCATGCAAGAGTAAGCCTTCCTTCCCCTGGCTGCCATACCAGCTTCCCTCTGGCACCCAGGACCTGGGCTTCCCTCACAGAGGGAGGCCCCACCCACCCACCCCAGCCTGCCAGTCGGTCACAGCCTCAGCAGCTTGCTTCAGCCCTAGCAGCCGTAACTTCCTTCAGAAGGTCATCTGCAAGTACATCTGGTCTAATTAACATATTGCACTTTTATTATTATAGATTACGTACATATTATTTATCGTATCTGGTATAATTGACAGAAAATATGATTCAAATAAGATCAAGCAAAGTGGAAATCTACTGACACTTCAGGAGTAGATCTAGCTCCAAGGACGTTTTGATTTGAGGACACAAATGACATCCCCAGGGCATGGTCTCTTTCTATCTCTTATGTCTGCTTTCCTCCACACTAGCTCATCCTCAGACTTCGTAAGATGGCTGCCAATTTACTCAGGTTTACATAATCCCAGGTTCAAGACAAGATTAATAGAGGAAAACACTTCTTTTTTCCATATTCCCAGCAAAATTTCTCAGGTTGCATCTCATGGAATCAGTTCACATGCTTATCCCTGAACCAATAAGTGTGAGCGGGGATGTAAAAACTCAGGCCAGGATGAAGTCACAGGCCTCACCAGAGGTCAGACACCTGCTACCCATGGACTGAGGGAGGGCAGGTGGGGACATGTCCCCCAGGGAAAACTGAGATCCAGAAGAGAGGATGGATGTTGGGCAAGCAATTCGTTTGTTGCTCCTATGTGACTCTTATACTCTCAAGGACTAGATGCCCCAATCTCTCTCTCTCTGTCTTCTGGACCCAGCATGATCCCCTGATTACAATAAGCAGCAATAAGTGGAATGAATGAATTTAAGAAGATGGAGCCTTCAGTGAGCACGAGAAGAAGATTTCCATTCCTGCTGCAAGCAGAGTCCCTCTCATCTGCCTCTGCAGTCAGAAAGCAGCTGGTAGTATGAGCCTGAACCTGTCCTGGAGGAGAAAATGGCCCGCTTCTCTTCCTTAGCAGGGAACACAGAGCAGTCTTAGTAAGACTATGGGTATGGACTATGTGACCACATGGACAGGAGAGAGTGGCTAAAAATTAAAATAGAAATAAACAGGGAAGGTGTGGGGACAAGAATCCTACCCTAAACGTCCCTGTTCTTCACCTCAGCCAGCAAGTGGGAATTACATCAGATAGGTTACAGAACCACCTAGTGGTCAAAGAGCATCCAGCTAGCAGCAGACTCCAGTTGGTATGTGAAATGAACCTCATCATTGCCAATCTGGGCCTGGGGGAATGGTATACCCTGGTCACTCAAGGGTCTGGGTGCTCGCCCTGGCTTCTACCTTTTCTCCTGCTTTTAGGAATGTGACTGAGGGCAGAAATTTGGGATGAAATGAGTCAGTTATATTGTTACGAGGGGCACTGAGAAAGGAGAGATGTTGAAATGACAAAGGGGACTGACAATTTTATGGAAAATGTCAGTGCAACATGTTCTCCTATCCGGTCATCTGGGGGAGGTGGAGACCATGTAAGGACTTTCAATTCCTACTTTATATACTTTTGTACTAGTACTTGAATTGGTTTACAATATGTATGCATTGCTTCTGTAATAATAAAAAAAAAAGAGGACATGTTTTAAAAATAAAGAAATGGATGCTACTTCAGCAGGAAGGTTTTCCCTGACCAGAGTAAGGTCAGTCTGCACCAGTCCATTTTTGTTTTTTAATCCTCTCTCATAAAAATTTTTCCATTGTTTTTTTAGAAAGAGTAGAAGAGAGAGGGAAAGACAGGGTGAAATATCAATGTTAAAGAAACACATCAATTGATTGCCTCCTGCACGAGCCATAACCAGGGCCCAAACCAGGGAGAAGCCTGCAAACGAGGTATGTGCCCTTGACCGGAATTGAACCTGAGACTCTTTGGTCCGCAGGCTGACAATCTATCCACTGAGTCAAACTGGCTAGGGCTGCACTAATCTTTTTACAAAAGGCCCATAAATATTGTTCATATATACACCTGGCATTATGGGTATGGGCAGTGGTTTGTCACTAAGGGGTGCTATCTTGTTCAGCTAGGACATTAATCCATGGACTTCATTATCCTGGACACTCCAGTCTTCCCCAGAGAATCTTGCTTCTGGTAGTATGAATCTCAAAGCCCCTGACTTTCATCCCAAGGGAATTGGTCCACTGCAGGGTTTGGAGGAAATAAGGTTGGATGATGAAGGTGTGATGGTATTTCTTTTTGCTAATGGACACACAGCCATGATTCTAAATGCAGCTAAGTGGCCTGGGATGCTTACAGGATGAGTCCTAAAGGTTTAAGATCATAATGAATACAACAGTTGTGACAGATACATGCTATTTAGAAAAATATCATTAAAGTTGAATCTGGGAATATTAACTTTTGGCCGATGTATTGGAGAGGCAGAGACACGGGCTTCCAAGTTACCAATGGGAAGAGTATTGTCATAATTCAGGCAATTTCTTTGTCAACATCAAATCTTCAGTGTGTCTATAACAGTGCCTGGCATTGGGTGAATCAATATTTATTTAAACATGGATGTTTAGTTATCAGGTTGTAGAGAAAGGAAGCACAGGAGAGCCATAAAAGCATAGAGAAGAAGCATCTAGTATATATTTGCAAGAAGCTGGGAGAAAGAGAATTAAGGAATAACTGCAGTCTTGATCATTACTGGAATAGCTGTGAGAGAGGGACAGAGGTAGAGATAGGGAGGGAAGGAGGATATAGGGGAGAGACACTGATGGAAAGAGAGAAAATAGTGGATTGTGGAGAGAAAGCCTGTCAGAGCAGAGGAGAGGCGAAGAGAGAAAGGTAAGTTCCATTGTGCATATGCTGAGTTTGAAGTGACAACAAAACATTATAGAAATGTCCAGCAGGCAGTTGATGGTAGGAATTTGAGCATGGGTGAGAGATTAGTGATTGGGATATAGTTTTGGACATCTCTAACCTGGAGGTGAAAGCTGAATGTGAAAGAGACTCTGAACTGCTTTGGAGGGCAGGATAGGAACAGAAAACTGAGTGCTCAGAATTGAGTTCTGAGGAATGTTCAATATTTCAAAAAGTGTTGGGTACAGTGGAAAACTTGCAGGTGACAAGCTTTTCCAATTGCCAGCTGAACCCTTCTTTTCAAAAGGCCAGGGAAAATCACTTGACATTTGAAATGTGGACTTTAGAGAGAATTGTTCAGTCATATTATGATGTGAAAAATCCTTCTGAAACACCCAGAGGGAATAAAATATTCCCATTTGTCAATGGTGCTCTTTTAAAATTCTCAAAAGCAACAAAAATCTAGGTATTTCAATTAAAAGATTTGCAGCTGAAGTTTGCTCTCATTCTAGCTCATTTGAGTATGCTTGGTCTCCATTTTGTAAAGAGATAAACCTGCGCATCAAATTCTCACAAAGCAACTCAACCACTAAGGGCAAATGAAAAAGGAAGTACAGTGCATTTATAACAACTTTGCTGGAGTCAGTGGGATAGGAAACCAAAGGCTACTGTCTAGGTCAGTGACCTCCGTGCACTGGGAAGAGTTAAGTGGCAAACCATGAAGGAACTTAACAGGAGAACCAGGAATGGCTCAGCAACCTTTTTAGGATGAGAGGACTGTACTTTGGGCAGTAACCATTTTTCACTTCCTTGCTTCCCAGCGGCCCTCTTCTTGTACATTTACAAAAATGGCACCTTCCCAGCTATAACGAGACATTAAGAAACAAGATACAGAATGAGGGAGCAGATCAGAACAATTGCTGGCTTGAGTAATGCACCCAATAGTTTGGTGGAGGACATATGTAACTTCTATGAAATAAGCATATGTAACCTTTACTGATGGCAGAGGAAGCAGTTTCTCTCTTGAGGAGAGGGGGAGAGGGAGAGGAAGATGGAGAGGGAGAGGAAGATGGAGAGGGAGAGGAAGAAGAAAAGAGGGAGAGGGAGAAAGAGAGGGAGAGGGAAAGGAAAAGAGGGAGAGGGAGAAGGAGAGGGAGGGAAGAGGGGGAGGGGGAGCAGGAGGGAAAGAGGGGAGGAGGAAGGAGAGGGGGAGGGGGAAGGGGAGAGAGAGAAAGGAAGATGGAGAGAGAGAGAGAGGGAGAGGGAGAGGGAGAGGGAGAATGCCTGCACAAGATGGTGTTACCAGCATCAATTTGGATAGGTGAATGGAAACACTTGGTGATAGAAACAATACTTTTGTTTTGTTTTGTTTTGTTTTTCTATTAAGCAGATATCACATGGGAGTAGGACCCAGATGTTTCCTTTCAGAAGGAAAGTCCCAACAACACAAAAATCTACTGTTAACAACAACAACACACTGGTAAGAAAAGCCTAATGAGTCTGAAATAAAATTCTTTATGGCTTTTAACACTGTACATCCCAGCTCATTAAACTCCCAAAAGGGGGAGAAATTAAAAAACAATCATTTTAATTATTGTGTTTGCATCAAGTTTAACCAGCTGCTACAACAATACCATTGGCTTGTTCTACTGTAATTAATCCAGTAAGTGTACAAAGAAAACAAATTAGAGCTATTTATAGCTCTGAAACTAAGTGGAAATGCGATAGTGCCCAAGTACTATTACAGTAACTGCAGGCTTAACAGTCAGTCCGTCAGGATTTTAACCATTCATGTCATTCTTCAACCAGATTAACCTCCACGAAACAAAGAAAATTCCAATAGTGGAACTCATCAAACTTATTTTAAGATGTGCACGTCAAGCTGAGTAACCAGGTACTTGTTTTATTTGAACCAAATCGGATAAATCTCTTTATTAAGAAAATGCTAACTACAGTATTATACAAATGACAAATGCATCTTTAAAATAGCCTTTGCAATGAGGTTCAAACATGTGACTTTCTGAGTTAGTCACACAGAATGAAAGCCATGGTCAAGAGTCACATCATTTAACTGGCAAAGAGGCCCCCAGATGCTGATAATAATGAATTAGATGTAAACAAAAGAAAATATACATCTGGCATGCCAGAGAAAAAATCTGTATTAAAGATAACTTTTAAAAAAAGCAAATAATAGCTCTTGTTCAGTAAAAACAAATAAATATTGTATGCAAGATCACCAGTCCTTGTGTTTAGGCACAAGACATGCAAATTAGGTCCTATGTAAATTACATTAACAATTGTATGAAAATTGTGTCCAAGTCCCCTCATGATGTTTCTACACAACTGCTACTAAGACTATCCCTGTTCATAATATGTAATATATAGTACCTACTGCCATTCACTGCTTTCCGTTTACAAGGCTTCTTATGAAACCCTTAACATTCTTTGCTCATGTATCCCCATAGCCTCATACACAGATGCTGTAATTATCTTTGTACAGCAGATATGAACACTGAAGCTGAGAGAAGACTTTGCCACAAGATTCTGGTAGAAAAGTTGGCTTTTGAGCTCTCACTAGTCAGATGACAATCACCTTACTTTCTCTGACAAAATTGAATTTCAAATGTGGAGGGTCTGAGCGGGACTTTTTAACACAGCTGAACTAGCCTGCCCTTGTGTTAGCGGGAACCAGGCCAGAGCTCTGCTTTAGTAGGTCTGGCTTGGATTCTGGTTTTTCCCGCAACACAGGTTAATGCCACCAGCTCGAGCAGATAGCCAGGTTTGTTATCTAGAAAACAGAGCCCTGCATGTCTGGAGCCCTTTGGACTTTGTAAATCCATTTCACATAAATGGTCTCTTTTTTTGGTTCAGTGCAGTGGACAGAGAAACTATTTTTATTACCATTTTACAGTGAGTTTAAACCTTAAGTCCTGGCCAGATAGCTTGTAGGCTGATCCCTGATTGGGGCACATACAAGAATCAGCCAATGAATGCATAAATAAATGGAACAACAAAAATCAATGTTCTCTCTCTCTCAAATCAATAAATAAAAATTAAAGAAAAAAACACCTTAACTTTATTCAAATCCATATGATGTGTTTGGGGCAGAACCAGAGGTAGAATCTGGTTTTGCCCTTTTCCCTAGCACTTTCCACTTCTGCTTGGCCCCTCCATGTGAGGAAATATATATATATGGTATACACTTAAGTGCATATACAACATACCTGCAGTGCCTGAAAGAATTCTCCAGGAGCCCAGAGGCAAAGTGAATAATACCCTGTAGGGACTTGAGCTTTATGTTCTCATGCATTCTAGAATTTAGAACTAGAGGCAGATCTCTAATTTGTTTCAGAACTAAACCAAAATTCACTGATCCAAACCTCAAAGAGATGGCTCAGCTTCTGATTTGTTGCCCAAGAAAAAGCCCTTTGGGAGAAGAGGCAAAAATTAATTCATTTATCATTTCAATGCTGAGCATATGATTTATTTTTTCTAGGTTGCCCTTAGGGCTGAAAATAAATTACAAGGCAGCATGGATTCTTTTCAAATGTTACCATATTTTCAAGTTTTCAGAACTACTCTCTAGGTCACTGGCTATACTCATTGCTGGCTGTGTAACAATTGGGCAAATACTTTGGTTAAAGGAATCTACACAGAAATAATACTAACACCTATCTCATTGGACTGCTATAATCTTTAATGAGATATGTATGACACAACGGACAATGCCTGACACATGGTATGTGACAAGTACATTTTAGTTGTTGATTTTACTCCCCAAAGCATTTTTGAACGCATATTTGAGGCCAAGTAGACAAAGAGTGTTTATGCTTTTGTCAAATTTTTATCTTAAAGTTTATCAGATTTAATCAAATGCATCATTCAACTGGGAATTAATATCATTTGCATATTTCTTAATAAAGGATATACAAGGTGCCAGGGTCTTGCTGGCACAATCTCTGCCTTGGGTGAGTACTTAGGCTTTCTCTTTACTTTCTCAAGTGTGCTTTGACTGTTAGAGCTCCTTGAAGGCACAGGCAGATGTTTTTCTATGGATTCTCTCACAGAGAGAAAAAAATGAGTTAATGGATTTTACTTTTTACTTTTCGCCACATACCCATTAGTACTGTATGATCTTTTTAAGTATGCCCATTTATAACTTTTATAATGAAAAAGAAAAAAATGTACACAGCTATTACTTTCTGCATTAAAATATATCCATTAAAATGGTAACATAACCTGACACAGGATTTGCTAATTGCAACTATCACCCATGATTTAGACGTTAGTGGGAGACTTGAAGTAGCAGAGTAGAAGGGAAAGAACATGGCTTTAAAATTACACAGACACGACCCTACAGCAATCTGCATCAGCTTGCCAATTTACTTAACCCCTTTGAGCTTCTGTTTCTTCATCTGTGAAATAAGATCAATTAAAAAATCCCCTTTGAAAGTTATATCAAGGTCAAGAGTACAAGCTCTGGCATCTTGAATAATGATGGCAGCATTTGTTATCAGGTAACATTTTGAATGAAATGTAGGTATTAACAATACCTACCTCATTCACGTTATTAGGAATAATAAATTAAATTAGGTAATCAGGAAGAATTCCATTCTACACATTAGTAGACCTGCATTATCAAAAAATGTACACAATTATTATTGTATTTTTAAGTTTAATAAAATATTTGTGTGATATTTTTCTCTTGATATTTACATAGCTATTTGCCATCCTATATAATAAGAGAGAAATGTGCAAATTAGGCTGAGACTTCATGACCAGCTTGGGAGGCTGCGTCATGACCAGCTCAGAGCATGCCCCCCAGTCCCAGCAGACACACACCACATACCAGGGCTAGGGGTGGGGCTCTGAGAGGCTTGGAGCCTGTCTCCAGGCCACTCCCGACAGGGGTCCACGGGCACACTGCAGCCTTTCCTGAAAGCAAGACCCCCAGCAGCCCCGCCCAGGGGGTGTGCTCCGAGCCACCATGGTCAGACTGTGGAACATCCCCTGAGGGCTCCCACACTGTGAGAGGGGACAGGCTGGGCTGAGGGACACCCACCCAGTGCATGGGTTTCATACACTGGGCCTCTAGTATATTATATATGTCATCAAGATTTTGCCGCTTGATCTGCAAAGTCTAACATTTATTATCTGGCCCTTCCCAGGAAAAGTTTACTGACCTCTTGTTTAGAAGATAGGAAGTCATACTACCCCACGGTACTGCTTCCTAAAACATATAATATGTTTTCTTTTCATGAAGCCAACTCCATGTAAGTGAGAATTGAGAGAATGAGCCTAGAGGAGGGAGGAAAGGTTAGACAAATTTTAAAGGGAGATTCTTTTCTTTAAAGGGAAAAAAGGAGTTTTTCCCTATTCTATTCTTTTTAGGACTAACCTAGAAAAATGCCTTATGGTAAATAAGGGATTAAATAAAAGGTGACAGAAGTGGTGATGCATATGGGGGGGGGGCGGAATATTTTATATACCAAGTGGTTAACAAACATTTAAATGTGAAAATAAAACTTTAAAATCCTTAGAAGAAAATATTGAGGCTGCTTTTATGGCTTTGGGATAAGACAGACACAAACCATAGAGGAAAAGATGTAATCTTCACCCCTATTTTTGGTCCCTAGAAAAACCTTGCACACATGTACAAAGAAGACATGCACGGGGCTGTTTATAGACCATAGTTTGTAAAAGCAAGCAACTGAAGACAAAATTAATGTCCAGCAGAAGGAAAATGAATCACACACTGCAATATATTAATGGAATTCTACATTCTAGTAAATAGAGCTTCATGAAGTACCTATACAGCTAAATCTCACAAACTTAGGAGAGAAAAGCAAGTTACAGAAAGATAACCATTTATATGAAAGTCAAAAACATGCTAACTAATCCTATATTAGTTAAGGCTAAACACACACAAGGTAAAAAAAAATAAAGAAATGGTGAGAATGATAACTCTAAAATTCAGAATAATAGTAACATCTGGTGGTGGATGCCCTAGCTCAGTGGCACTCATTAGTCAACAGAGACAAATATCAACAGTACAACGATTAAAATTTCTTTTGAGAGCCAATTTTTTTAAACTTAAACTTCTTCTAGTGTCACTTCTTCAAAATAAACTCACCCAGGCTGTGGTATTTTGTGGAAGAGTCACACTCAAGGGGCCAAAGAGCCACATGTGGCTCACGAGCTGCAGTTTGCCGACCACTGTTTGGATTAGTGGATAAAGCCTGTGGACTGGAGGGTTTTGAGGTCAATTCTGGGTAAGGGCACATGCCCAGGTTGCGGACTTGATCTCTATTGGCGGGGGGGGGGGGGGGGGGG
>PVJN01018546.1:0-38762 GCA_004026805.1 Lasiurus borealis
CCATCAGCCAGCCACCCTCAGCCAGCCGCATCAGCCAGCCACCATCAGCCAGCCACAGCTGTGAGGAGCACCTGTGGCTCAGAAAGACGTCCCACCTATTTTTGCCTAACTCTCAGCACCTGTCCTCAATCACCAGGCCCTTCTTTTTTTAATCTCCTTCTAGAAATGAAAACTTAGTTTAGGCAAAACCTTCTCACTAGCCACAGAGTTCCTGGAAAGAGTGTCTTCAGACCAACTCTCCTCTTTCTTTCACATTTCACCCTTAAAATCCCTTTAAAACTCATTCTTTATTTGAATACAGGCCGGAAATAAGATTTGGAGATCTTGGCGTTCCGTAAAGTGGAACTGTTTACACACAAACCCTGCCGCTTTGTTTTGCACTGTTGACAATGTCATTATTTCTATAATGAATGACCTTGAGATCAGCTGTAATCCTGTGACTCAATATTGTTTCCAAATAAAAAAAAAAAAAGTTGGCAGATTATTAGATGATGAAGCCCCTGCTGACCTCCCAGTTTTCTAGTGACTTCCATCTCGTTAGAAAGACGGGACCCTTCCCACCTGCACTGGTGCAGCCCATGTGAGAACCAGGCCGCTGGCACTCTGAGCGGCACCGTGGCTTTTTGGGAAGCGTGCCACGTCCTTCACGGCGTTTGAAACAAATGCCCCTTTATCCGGCGCTTCGCCCCTACCAGCTGAGTCACGTCCCGGTGCCAGGAGGGAGCCACAGCCTGCTCGGCCACTGTCCCGCTCCTTCCAGCAGCGCCTCGGGCTGCTGCTCGCAGGTCACTGAGGGCGCCCCCCCACACACACACCAGGTGGTGCAGCAATTGCCTTGCGTGGTGACCTCTCCGAGCCGGTAAAAGCGACCTGACAGCAAGGCTGTGCCCATCACCTCTGCACCCTCTGCACCCAGGAGGTACTCGATCCATGTCTATTCAATAACCGACCATCACCCCAAGTCTCACGGGGTGCTCTTTGGAGCAGTGGTTCTCAACCTGTGGGTCGCGACCCCTTTGGGGGTCGAATGACCCTTTCACAGGGGTCACCTAAGACCATTGGAAATACAGATATTTCCATCACGATGCATCACAGTAGCAACATTTCATGGTTGGGGGTCACCACCCCGTGAGGAACTGCATGCAAGGGTCGCGGCCTTAGGAAGGTTGAGAACCGCTCCTCTGGAGAGAGCTACTTTACAATCTTTTATGCGCTGAGATGCTTCAACAGGAAAATTTCCTGCAAAAGCAAGTAAGATCTAGGCATTTGCACACACACAAAATAATAAATCAGATTTCCACCTTTTTCTTTGTACCCGTTACTCACTGTCTGTAATGGACTTTCAAAGGCGTGAACATTATGAACGTGTGAATGAACTTAGGCTACACGCAACTGTCCCAGGTCCCTGAATCATGGGCTCAGGCTCCTGGGCTGAGAGAGGCCGCAGCATCAGTGGCTGCCACCAACGCTTCCCATCTCCTTACCGCTGGTCGGAACCAGAGGCTTTACTACTGAGTCTGATGGACATTAGGGGCGAATTTTCATAGGTCGACACAATGGCTTCTGCCGAAACCGGTTTGGCTCAGGACTGAAGGGTCCCAGGTTCCATTCCGGTCAAGGGCATGTACCTTGGTGGCGGGCACATACCCGGTGGGGAGCGTGCAGGAGGCGGCTGATCGATGTCTCTCTCTCATTGATGTTTCTAACTCTCTATCCCTCTCCCTTCCTCTCTGTAAGAAATCAATAATATATATATTAAAAATAAATAAATAAATGAATAAGCCAACAGCCTGGCAAAATCCCTGCACCCGGGCAGCTGCCGCCTTGATTTTCGGGGCCCTGTGGGGAAGCAGCCTCCGCCGCTGGCATCCCTGGCGGAGAGAGACTGGCCACTTCAACATGGTGGGGCGCTCACTTGGCCAAGTGGCACTGGGCGCACTGCACATGGGTGACATCTACACGGACGCCTTCCGAGCCTGTCCACGCCGGCGTTCGCCTCCCCCGGAGAAAGCGGGGCGTCCACCAGGGCACCCACAGGGAAAGCTCTCTCATTCCGCCCTCCACGTGAAAACGCGGCCCCAGCTTTGCTCCCATCACTCTCTCTCTAAGCCTTTCAGGGCGAATGATGAAGTCAGAGAACCTCTCTCAAACCAAAACCTGACAGTTTGGCAAAAAAATTAATAAATAAAAATAAAAAGGTTTCCCTATTCCTTGCCTAGTCAGAACACCAAGGTGAGGGTTCCCAGACAGCCCCCATCACCAAGCACCCCTTCAGTGAAAGCTAAGGCCTGGGATACAGATTCAATATTCCCGCAAGCCCAACGCCGCCACTCAGATCTGTGTTTAATGAAGGAAAGAGCCTCCAGGTTATTGGGAAGTAACCCCGGGCTTTATGAGAGGTGACACTGTAACACCTCGCTGCCTTTTCTTCCAGCACAACTTTCCCCGATCGCTCTGCCTGCCAGGACTGTGGGGGAGGGGAGGGCTGGCAATGCTTCTCGGTGCTTCTGGCAGAGCAGCACCCGCGGGAGCCTGGCACAAAAGGCACAGGCCGTGGTGTCAGTCATTGAGCCAGTGCCCAACACTTTACTGAAGACTACTCTCAGCCTGGTGCTCCATCAGCGTGAGCATCTGAACGTGTGCGGGTACCGGACTCTGTGTCTGATGCCTTCCACACAAAGGAAGCAGGGTACTGGAGGGAGAAAGAAAAGAGGGGGAGGCCCTAACCCGTGTGGCTCAGTGGATAGAGCGTTGGCCTGTGGACTGAAGGGTCCCAGGTTCGATTCCGGTCAAGGACATGTACCTGGGTTGCGGGAACATCTCCAATAGGGGGTGTGCAGGAACAGCTGATCGATGTTTCTCTCTCATCGATGTTTCCCTCTCCCTTCCTCTCTGTAAAAAATCAATAAAATATATTTACAAAAAGAAAAGAGGGGGAGGATTCACAGTATCAGCCCTCAAATTCTGCCTACCTTACACTCATGATACACGCAAGCAATGGGTGATCTTCTAGAGGCAAATAAAAGGTACTGTGCCACCCAGTCCGCATTGGCATGTAAACCTTTATCAGCTCTGAAGGAATGCTGATGTGTGTGTTTTTTTCTATTTCTTCTAATCAGAAGAAAATCTGATTTTTTTCGAGATGCTCTCAAAGGGTTCTCCTTTCCAAATTGCTGAACTATGAAAGATGGTGAATCAATACGTCTGCACTTGGGGCTTTTAAATAAAGTACACTGAGCCCAAAATTCGGAAGCATGGTTCATTTGACAGCGTATGCAAACTTGGATTGTTTTAAGTGGACATTATGCCCATTAATTTTTATATCCAAGTGTAAAACTTTCCTTTCTGCACAGTCTTGACTTCTTCTAGCTTCTCTTTTACAACCTGGCCCAGCACCCATGAGGACACAGGGGTCCCGGCCTCCGAAGTCACTGCCAAGTGTAACGTGCATTGCGTTGACCACAGCTGTTTACCTCGGCGGTCATTTATTGCGGGCCACGGGAGTGGAGCGGAAAAGACTCGGAAATTAACTCTGAATTAACTGGCAGTTCAAGTTTCAAAGAATTTAAGGATGTTTTTCCAGGTTGCTGGAGAAAAGGAACAGCAAGCAGTTCAGTGTGAGGCCGACTGGAACACAGAGACGAAGACTTTGTTTCCATGTTTTGCCATGAAGTGGGGCAGAGGCAGGTACACAGTGAGAAACGAAATGAAATGAAGGTGGTTATTAACAAACCAACCAATAGACAGTGACGGGACACGAGAAGGAGTGGGTCTGAGGAGTGAGTGGCGGGGGCTTGGGAAAGGCCTGGGAGGGGGAGTGAGACATGGGCTATCGTTTATTGAGCACCTACTACCTGCTGCCCACGTGGGGCAAGATGGCCCACTTAAACCCGGGAACCGCCCTCTGAGCAGGATTCTGTTTGGCACAGAATGAATTGAGGATCACAGAGCAGAGCATGCGGGCACCTTTATGAGAGACCACGTGCCTAGGAAAGACCAGCAGGGGGGAGAACCCAAATGTGAATGATGCCAAAGTCCATGCTCTTGTGATTAAAAATACAGTGGTGCCTCGAGATACGAGTTTAATTCGTTCCGTAACCTTGAGGCGTGGGAAACGATGAGACGCTCGAGTCCCGGTAAACTGGTGGGTCGTGTGCAGCCGGCCGATCCGCGCAATGACTCCTATCTCAACTGTTGCTCGTGTTTCAAAGCAAAAATCGCTCGCTTGACGGCTCGTATCTCAAAAATCTCGTGTGTTAGGGCACTCGTATCTCGAGGTACCACTGTACTTGCTTCCCCCAGAAGATCTGTCAACCACTTTGCATACATTAACCCACCTCATCCCACTTACATCCCTTTAACCCCCCGCTGCAGCCTGTGCAGCAGGCATTGCTAGTCTCCTTCCCAGAGGAGGCAAACAAGTCCAAAGACCCAGATGAACTTGACCCAAGTCCCATCCTTGGAGCCCGGGTGAGGATTCAAACACGCTGAGTTTCGCTGGGACCTGAAGGGGGGCCGGACAGCTAGAACTGTCACGGGCGGAGGTGGAAGGTCAAGGGCAGGGAGCGCTCCGTCTCGGTGCCCTGCGCCAGTGCCAGGAGGTCGCCGTGTGTGCGCAGCCAGACTGCAAGGTCTGCTGGCTCTCCCGTTTTCCCAGAGAACATTCCTCCGTCACATGACCCCTCTGCAGGCGCAGACAGCACCGACTGTCGAAGCTGGCTGCTGCCCACACAGCTTTTCCCTGGAGAAAGTCCCTCTCCCAAGGCCCAGGCCTCCGTCCAAAATTCCAAATGCCCTGACGAGAGGGAGCTTTGCACACACGTCTCATCCTCGGGGAGCAAAGGAGGCGCCTCTGGCCGTGGCTCTGACCTCAGGCGCCGCGGCTGCACAGGCTGGTCCCGAGGCCGTGAGTAGGAGGGGGGCCAGGAGGGCATCGACGACGGCCACCCCCCTGCGGGCGCTGTGAACGGAGTGACCCTGGGCAGGGTCCTCGGCACACACAGCCCGTCCTCGCTGCTGGAGCAAATCTGAGCTCTTCCAGGCACCAGCTGTCAGTGCCCACCGCTGTTCCCAGCTTCACACACACACACACACACACAGAGACACACACACTCACACAGACACACACACAGAGACACACACACTCACACAGACACACACACAGACACACACACACTCACACACAGACACACACACTCACACAGACACTCACACACAGACATACACACACACACAGACACACAGACACACACTCACACAGACACACACACAGACACACACACAGACACACACACACAGGCACACACACAGACACACACACAGAGAGAGACACACACACAGACACACACACACAGACACACACACAGAGAGAGACACACAGAGACACACACACAGAGAGAAAGAGAGAGAGAGAGAGAGAGAGAGAGAGAGAGAGAGAAAGAGAGAGAGAGAGAGAGAGAGAGAGAACTCAGGAACGAGCTCTCAGCAGCATGCTCCAGCCAGGACGGGCGAGCGCGCTTTGCAGCTATATATGGAAACGTGCCTGCCTCCACCCAGGACCTGCAGGAGCCTCTCCGTTCTCGCTGACGTCTGATTCATGATCCAAACAAAAAAATCCCCGGCCCGGAACCGTTTCCAGGGGAAAAACGGGGAGATGAGTTACCCAAATGCGCGCAGGCCTTAGGGGCAGAGGCGGGGGGAACCCCGCACGCCGGCTTCTCTCCCACAGTGAGAACTCTCCCACCAGAGGGATAACAGACATCCCCGTTCAGCCTTTCTTAAAGGGCTGTGCTCTCCGAAGTCGCAGACTTTAAATAAACGCCGTCTTCGCTCCTGAAGCAGAGCTCGGGTATTTTTCCACAGCGAGATAAGTCCTTAAAATAATCCTCAGCGATTTCATGGCACAACGTACAATGCAGTTGTACAGAAATGTTCTGTCTTTAAATCTAATTGTCGTTTTAAATACTAGAGTGGGGTGTATTAAAAAAAAAAAGAAAAGAAAAGAAAAGCGGGTATTTCGGAGAAAAAAAATCACCTCTGCCTGCAAATATGGTGTTTTTTTAAAGGGAGTTGCGGTATTTAATGTCATTAGATGAAAACGTGAGCCGGAAATGCTTATTCCCTTCACTACTGCAGCTCGGAGCATTCATTAACATGAGTTTTAGCTGCCGAGGAAAGAAGATGAGTTAGCAGGCATGGCTACTGCCCCAGGTTAAATGAGGAGGTGGTGACCTTGAACGCAAGGAAGAGAACATTGGAGAATAAGTTCTTGAGGCAGGAAAGTGAACGTGGACTTGCTCTGAATGGCTCCGAAGTCAGAGGGACACAAACATCGCTGGATAGAGATTAGGAGCAAGGCGGATTCGGGACCAATAGCGGGAAGGGCATCTGAACTATCTTAGCTGCTCCACGAGAGAATGGGTAATTCACTCTCTATTGCTAGAAACATTTAAGCAAAAGTTAATATTCATCTGGCAAGAACTCTTTAATATACTCAGCACTACGGAAAAACCCCCATTCCAGTTATGGTCAGCGCTAATATGGTAGATGTTCTTTCATATCCTCCAAATGGATGTCCCCGGGTTTACTCCAATTATCAGTCTGAAACGGAATCATTTTCTCTCCTGAGCACCGCTGCTATTTTTGCTCTCTCAATAAATGGCACCATCACCCACCCACTGGACAATTCCCCAACCCACGCAACTATCCTGGGGACAGGCTAGAGCTGTATGACAAAAACTGGAGATTTGTGTAAGTAAATTGCAAAATGCTTTTATTTACAGAGTCACCAAAGGCAGACCCTTCCTCCAAAAAAAAAAAAAAAAAAAAAGACTCTAAGATATTCTAGGTACCTCGAAAGCAATGTATCCATTTA
Organism: Lasiurus borealis; assembly: GCA_004026805.1. Classification (NCBI taxonomy): domain Eukaryota; kingdom Metazoa; phylum Chordata; class Mammalia; order Chiroptera; family Vespertilionidae; genus Lasiurus; species Lasiurus borealis. The sequence goes on from PVJN01018546.1 coordinate 6,875, forward strand.
AGTCATATTCTAATATCTAACAGTCCCCTATCTGGTATTCACAAATATTAGAACTAGTTACTTTTTATGTATGTTTTTATTGGTTTTCAGCAAGGAAGGGAGAGGAAGGAGAGATGGCAACATCAATGATGAGATAGAATCATGGATCGGCTGCCTCCTGCACACCCCCTATTGAGGACCAAGCTTGCAACCCCAGGCAGGTGTCCTTGATCAGAGTCGAACCAGAGACCCTTCAGTCCGCAGGCCGACGCTCTATCTACTGAGCCAAACCAACTAGGGCTGTGTTTTTAATTGCTGACCGAACACGATTTCTTAGATTGACTTTTTTGGTTACACTATGCCACACACAAAAAAATCTCCTATAAAAATTCTCCAATAAAGAGAACTGGGAAACGTTACGGTGCTATCACATGCGCTGAGTGCAGATAAAATCACCGTCAGGCCAGCAGGCCTTGCCATTCCTAGAAGCAGCCCTGGTTCACCGCAGCCATTTCCTCAGGAAGGGGGGGAGAAGAAAGACACTGAACACTCGTCTGTCAGCCCGTGCCGCGCTCTGTGCTGGCGCCAGGACCCAAGAACGGGCCACAAAGTCACTGTAAGGCCCACACTGCAGGCACCCACTGTGGCTGCCTCAACCTTCTCGCACGTTACCAAAAATAAACCAAAAGAGAAACCTGCAGCTATGCACAGAGCCAAAAGTTAGCCCTCTATTTCTAAACTTTCTAATGCTGGAGAAATTAAATAAACCATCTCAGAGTAACTTTCAAATCCTCTAAGAAGATTATAAACATTCTGGGGTGAGACCATAAAGAAAACTATGCAATAAAGAACTTAAAATTTGCAAACCGGTTTGGCTCAGTGGATAGAGCATCGGTCTGGGACTAAAGGGTCCCAGGTTTGATTCCTATCAAGGGCATGTGCCTTGGTTGTGGGCACATCCCCAGTAGGTGGTGTGCAGGAGGTAGATGATCGATGTCTTTCTAGATGTTTCTAGCTCTCTATCCCTCTCCCTTCCTCTCTGTAAAGAAATCAATAAAATATATTAAAAAAGTGGAGAGGAAAAGGGAAAGGTCAGGGAGGGGCCCATTCAGAGCTTCAAAGGCAATGCTAACATTCTCTTTCTTAAACAGGGTGAGGGTTACACAGATATTCATTTTTTGTGACTTCTTATACCTCCTACATGTCAAATGAATGTCCTTTTGCAATTATTTAATAATCAAAACAATTTTTTGTTTAACTTTGAATGGAGTAGAAAGGAAGATATTTAAATATCTGGAGAAAAAAACAAGATGGCGGCATAGGTGAACACCTAAACTGCTGCCTCGCACCATTTCACAACTACAGCTACAAGACAGAATGGACATCATCCAGAAACCACAGGAAAGCTGGCTGAGTGGAAATTCTACAACTAGAGGGAAAGAGAGGGGCTCACAGAGACCCAGAGGAGCTGCAAAAAGCTGAGGTACAGAGACACCCACGTGGAGAGGATGGGCAGCAGAGTGCCTGCCTGGCTTCCTCTAGCGCAGTGGTTCTCAACCTGTGGGTCGCGACCCCTTCGGAGGTCGAACGACCCTTTCACAGGGGTCGCCTAAGACCAGCGGAAAGCACCTATTTCCCATGGTCTTAGGAACCAACACACCGCTCCTCGGTGTAGCAAAGTGTAGCCATGTAGTTTACTGTTGTCCTAGGAAGACTGTTGCCCATGCTACACCACGATTCAAGACAACATTTCATTTGTCATTAGAAATAAATATTTCACAATATATAATTACATATTGTTTTTGTGATTAATCCCTATGCTTTAATGATATTCAATTTATAACAATGAAAATACATCCTGCCTATCAGATATTTACATAACAGTTCATAACAGTAGCAAAATGACAGTGATGAAGTAGCCACGGAAATCATTTTATGGTTGGGGGTCACCACCCCATGAGGAGCTGTCTTAAAGGGTCGCGGCCTTAGGAAGGTTGAGAACCCCTGCTCTATAACCTTAACTCTATTCGCTTTTCGTCCCTCAAACAACACCAATGATGCAATTGATGCTGCAGTCACTCTTGAGACTGACAGCTGTCAACCCTAAACTTGCCATATTGCCTGAAGTCTAACAATTACTGATGCCACCACCTCCATCCTCGGATGACCAAGTGGCATGAATGACCAGAAACCATTCTGAACGTCTAACTTTCAGTTATGCAAAACCCATGAAATTAACTGAAACTAAGATGTGGTTTGAAACTACCCATCTCAAGGTGTACAGACCCAAAGTTCTCTTTCTTGGTGGTAGCGGGATAGCTGGCCACCAGGCCCACAGAAACACTGTGACAGTAAAGATTGCCCTGTGGACACCACTAGTCAAGTCTTGAGCCCCAGCCAGAACACTGTCCGTGTTTAACACACAGTGTTTCTTTTGTGGTTTTCCAGTGGAAAGCAATAAATCTCCTTTTTTCCTTCTTAAAAAAAAGTCCTTCATAGGGTGCATCTGATTGCTTTTTAGCCTATGTTGTTGTCATGTCCGCAGATCAAAGCTACTTGTTTGGTGAGAAATGTTAAACTTGGAAGCTAATTTTGAGTATGCAGGTCTTTGGAGGATTTTGACTTGTGCAAAGAAAGAACACTTGGGCTGAGGTCACAGGACCTGGATTCTAGTTTCCTGTATCAAAGTGTCACTTTGGACAAGGCCGTAACCTTTTAATTCAAATATCTCAGAAGTAAAGCTTTGGAATAAGCGGATCTGAAAATAACTTCCTTCCCCCTCCTTCTCAACAGATTACCTTTCCCCCTAATCTAATGAGCTTGAAGCTAGGAAAGAATCTCCTCTGGCCCTTTACCGCAAATTGCTGTATTTGCCCGGTCGGTCTTTGCTCCTCTTTCTAAATTGGAAGTAATCCTCCTTTTTATCACAGGTAAGTCTTCTACCCTGTCTCTTGACCTCATCCCCTTCTGCCTCTTCTAGAACATTGAGTTGCATTAACACTTTTTCACTTCCGTACCCCTGCTCAGTGATTAAGCATCGACCTATGAACCACAGGTCATGGGTCGATTCCCAGTCAGGGCACATGCCCAGGCTTTGGGCTCCATCCCCATTGTGGACTGTGCAGGAGGCAGCTGATCAGTGATTCCCTCTCATCATTGATGTTTCCATCTCTCCCCCTCTCTAAGCTTTCTCTCCAAAGTCAATAAAAATATTTTTTTAAATAAAATAAAGTAAGAACCATGTCAGAGAGCTAGAGGTTTGCCCACGTGGATCCCATGGTTCAGGGTAGGGGATGCAGATAATGAGAAGACCCTGGAATCCATGGGCACTAAGGTGTAGGGGAAATGCCATCCATGTTAGGTAATGTGGGGTCTAGACTTCTCCCTCATCAGATCCTGGCTTGAGTGCCTTAATAAGTAGCATTTTATTGACTAGACTAAGAAAGACAAAATAAAATACATAATGAGTTCAATTTTGAACAAATTAAGTCTGTGATGCCTATGGAACATCAGATATAAAAATATATATGTGTTGGTCTCATAAAATGTAATTATTACTAGAAGCTACTGGAGGGGAATGAGGTATTTTTTTAATGAACTTCAAATTATTAGATACAATCTCTCAATTTTTATAAGCTAACAATGTGTTACAAATTTTCTAAATTCTTCTCAGGCCAAAAGAGCACAAGAGCATTCTGGGTTTGACATGCATGATCCCAGTTTACAATCTTAGAAAAGAAGAAGGAAAAAGAAAAAAGGGATCCGAAATAGAAACCTGAAAAAGTAATTTAAAGGGCAGATAAATCAGGTCAACAGTCAGAGAAACCAGTCAGAAAGTCTGAAAAAAAAAATCATAAGCAAGTGTGGTATTAGAGCATTCAAGAAGAGAGAGTTTAAAGACGAGAATAATTAACAGTTTCAAATATTACAAAGCATCAGATAAGAGCAGGACCAAAAATGTTTTGGATTTGACTGAAAGGTCACAGGAGATTTCTGCTGATACAATTTTACCAAAATAGAAGCAAAGCTTGCTTTCAGCGGAGATTCTTGCTCAACACTCTATTCCTAGTGAAGATTCTTGCTCAACACCGTTTCTGGTGCCGAGAAATCGCTACCTGAGCTGTCTACTAACTGCTCATTAAATCAAAGAGTAGATGGGCATGTGACCAACAGGGGATATAAATCCCTTGGTCATTTTGGTCAAAGAGGATATGTTGGTATGGTGATGACAACAACAAACTGAGGGAGACTTTGGGAGTCTCTAAGGAGTGGCAGCCAGCTCTGGACATTTGTCGTGCAGAATGCAATATGCACAGCTTTAGGGAGTAGGTGCTATAATTACAGAGGCGGGGACCAATTTGTAAGTGTCACAGCTCAGATTTGAACCCAGGACGTTGGAGTCAAAGAACAAGGAAGCACGTGCACACACACACACACACACACACACACACAACTAATTTTAATGAGTTACAAATATTATGGGAAATGTTCTATCGGGAACCTGAAACAGGAAAAGATCATAAAATTAAGGATAAACATAAAGTTAAAGATGGATGAAGGGCAAAGAGTGAGGGCTCTTGGAGTGATGCCAGCATCAGCCTCGCTGTATCCTATATAATAAAGAGCTAATATGCTAATTAGAACGGAACAGCTTTCCGGAATGACCTTCCAGAAAGACCAGTGGATGGGGGGGCGGAGCTGAGAAGCAGACAGAGCCGGGAGGGCCAAACCCCTTGCATGAATTTCATGCGCTGGGCCTCTAGTACAGTGGTACCTCGAGATACGAGTTTAATTCATTCCGTAACCTTGAGGCGTGGGAAACTATGCGACACTCGAGTTGCGGTAAACTGGTGGGTCGTGTGCAGCAGGCTGATCCACGCGATGACTCCTATCTCAACTGTTGCTCGTATTTCAAAGCAAAAATCGCTCGCTCGAGGGCTCATATCTCAAAAATCTCGTCTGTTAGGGCACTCGCATCTCGAGGTACCACTGGGTATTTTCTAAATGGCCTGGAAGAGACTGAGTAATGTGATGCTTCCAATTTTGCAAATGACACATCCAGCCTCTCTGGGTGTGAAATGCCAAGCTGACGAAAATAAAACCAAGTCAATTTGGTGATGAGTTACAGCTCACAGGGCCTCCCAGTGCGAGCTGGCAGCTCCACGCAGCAGGTAGGTGTCTCCGGCGTCTATTTCGGGCCTGCTTTCTGTTCCGGCGTGTTCCGGTCCTCGGATCTAGCAGCATCCTTGGTAACTGATCCCGAGGCGAGGCGGAGGCCAAAGGCTGGGAGCACGCCAGCCACGATTTGAAACTCAACCCAATAAAAGGCATGTCGCTGGCGGTAGGACACCAAGCCCTCAGGACAAACAGCCCCGATGCTGAGCAGTCTGCAACGGCTTTGTTAGATGCTACAAGTGTAAACCATGAGAACGGCAGCCAACATCAGGCGCATTAAATGGCACAGGCTCTGGTCCCGTCAGACTTTAAAACCACCAGCTTCAGAGCTTGGCTGCCATGTTTCGTTCTCCCGCAAGCCTTTGTACTGAAGGCCCATACCCTGTTTCCCCAAAAATCAGACAGTGTCTTCTATTAATGTTTGCTCCCAAAGAGGCGCTAGGTCTTATTTTCAGGGGATGTCTTATTTTTCCATGAAGAAGAAGACGGTACATATTGATTGTTGAACAAAAAAAAGGAAATGTATGACCTGTCTACGGTCCGGTAGTCGTTGTCATCACCAACCAGCTCCCTGATGGGCCGCAGCGCAGCCGGAGCTGTTCGGGCCGGGCGAGGTCTCTTTACATCAGGAGTCAGATGCCTGACGGTAGCTTCAGGGGCCTTATATCCAGGGAGGCCTTATGTTTGGGGGAGGCCTTATTATCGGGGAGGTCTTATTTTCAGGGGGGGTGCCTTATATGACAGCAAGAGGCAAAACTGGAAGTAGGTCTTATTTTGGGGGGATGTCTTACTTTCAGGGAAACTGTATTTCACACAGTAATTTTGCTTCTCGTGATCATTCCATGACACCCATCTGCCACGTTCCAAGCTTTGCTTCTACTAAATACCCAGAGCCCTTGTACGGTGGAATCCAACTTATTACTGAAGTGCTTCTTGGTTGTTTACCAAATTTGTGCAAACCCTTTTTTCAAGTGTTTAAATATAAGGAAATTGTCTAATGCGATAACTCAACGGCCATTTAATTGGGCAGCTGCCTTTCTTTCGTTAGACAGCCTTGCTGTGTGTTTAATCAGACGGGAAGTCTACTGGGCCAACGTTTCTAAATGACTTCCCCTCTCTGGAAGAAACAAAACTAAACATCTTTATCACGGGAAAGAGATAAACTGCTTCCAAGTGGATCAAGCCAGGAAGCTGCAAGGGAAGCAAGGACGAGGAGGAGAAAGCGGAAGTGACCCAGAGCAGACACCTTCCCTCCTGCAGCTCTCCGTGCTGCCATCCGGGTCACCTCATGAACGCTCACAGTGCCGTGGGGACACCATCACCCTCACTCGGAAAATGAGGAGACGTGATTCAGGAGGTGACCCCGGATCACAACAAGTCCGCCTGACTGAAACACTCACCCAGTCCTGACCTGTTTGGCTCAGTGGATAGAACATCGGCCTGCAAACTGAAGGGTCCCAGGTTCGATTCCGGTCAAGGGCATGTACCTTGGTTGCTGGTACATCCCCAGTAAGGGTTGTGCAGGAGGCAGCTGATCGATGTTTCTCTCTCATCGATGTTTTTAGCTCTCTATCCCTCTCCCTTCCTCTCTGTGGAAAATCAATAAAATATATTTTTTAAAGAAGAAAACTCACCCTGCTCCACGAGCTGGGAAAAGCACTGTGTCTCAACTTGGCTGCACCTTAAAGTCGCTTTCTGCCCAGGCCTGTGCTTCTTTGTAGAAATACTCAGCTCTAGGCGGACACACAACCCAAGACCTGCTGATCCTACACAGCCGTGCCTACAGACAGCACACATATCTTCATTTACTAATGCACAAGCATGCAGAAAATAGATGTTGACAAAGGATGATAAAGTAGATATATCACTATACCACAGATAATCTCATGAAATTGAGATGCTGGCAAAGCACTGCATACTCAGCAAAAGAGCAAACAACCCACAATGCAGTTCCACCGACAAAATAATAGATTGCAAAGGGAACGCGCTGAGATCCTGAGACTGCAGACACAGTCCCATATAAAGAATAGAATGGATATCCTTTCTCATTGAAAACCCTCTACTAACAAGTCTTCTGTGCTATTTTAGTCCATAGATCATGGCTCTCAGCATCACCTGGGCACTTGTTAGAAAAACAATGTCGCCAAGACCGGTTTGGCTCAGTGGATAGAGCGTCAGCCTGCAGACTGAAGGGTCCTGGGTTCGATTCCGGTCGGGGGCATGTACCTTGCTTGCGGGCACATCTCTACTGTGAGGCGTGCAGGAGGCGGCTGATCAATGTTTCTCTCTCATCGATGTTTCTGACTTTCTATCTCTCTCCCTTCCTCTCTGTAAAAAATCAATAAAAGATATTAAAAAAAAGAAAAACAATGTCAGCTCCTCTCCCAGATCTACTGACAAGGAATCTACATTTGAACAAGATTCCAGGTGCTTCGTAGGCGTGTTAAAGTTTGAGAAGCTCTGATCCCTGCCCAGCCAGCATTTAGTTTGGATTTATTATTGATAAAAATAATCAGCAATCCACCCTAGATGGTGTTTCTCAGTGGTTAGAGCATCATCCCACACACTGAAGGGTTTTGGGTTCGATTCCCAGTCAAGGGCATGTATCTAGGTTGCAGGTTCATGCCCGGGGCTGGGAGTATGAGGGAGGCAATAAAAAAAAAATGTGTTCTTGAGTGAAGATTAAAAATAATAATCAGCAATTCAATAAGTTAAATGCTTCTTCATAAGAAGCTGGGAAAACTCTTCTATAATACTATCTCTGTCGGATTAGGGTACATAAAACACAGTACTAATAATGACATGCAAAATCTTCAATGACTTCGTATCACCCACCAAATGAAATCTAAAGTCCTTGGTTTGATAGTCAAGGTCTTCATCATCTGGCAGTAACGCCCCTTTCCAATTCATGTTCTACCCTAGTTCCTTCACATGCCCTCTGCCTATTTTATTTTATTTTTATTTTTTCCCATCACTATTTATCCCCTCTATGCCCTCTTCCACCTCTCCTCTCAGTACGCCCCCCCCCCCCACAATCACCACAATGTTGTCCATGTCCATGAGTTCTCTCTCTCTTTTTTTCCTTTTGGCTCAGTGCCTCTACCTCCCTCCAAACCCCCCTCCCCACCAGAAGTGTCTATCTGCTCTCTGTCTATGAATCTGTCTTTATTTTGTTTGATGGTTCAGTTTGTTCATTAAATTCCATAAGAATGAAATCATATGGTACTTGTCTTTCTCGGACTGGTTTATTTCTCTTAGCATAATGTTCTCTGGATCCATCCATGCTGTTGCAAAGGATAAAATTTTCTCTCTTTTCATAGCAGAGTAGTATTGCGTTGTGTAAATGTACCACAGTTTTAAATTTTTTAATTATTGTTTAAAGTATTACAAATAGTACATATATCTAAGTGGGATCACTGGGTCAGATGGAAGTTCCATTTTTAGTTTTTTGAGGAAACTCCATACTGTTCTCCACAGTGGCTGCACCAATCTGCATTCCCACCAGCAGTGCACGAGGGTTCCTTTTTCTCCACATCCTCACCAACACTTGTCGTTGGTTGATTTGTTGATGACAGCCATTCTGACAGGTGTGAGATGGCACCATATTGTTGTTTTGATTTGCATCTCTCGGATGACTAGTGACTTTGAGCATGTTTTCATATGTCTCTTGGCCTTCTGTATGTCCTCTTTCGAAAAGTGTCTATTTAGGTCCTTTGCCCATTTTTTTTATTGGATTATTTATCTTCCTTTTTTTAAGTTGTATGAATTCCCTATAAATTTTGGAGATTGAACCCTTATCAGAGATAACATTAGCAACTATGTTCTCCCATGCAATAGGCTTTCATGTTGTTTTGTTGATAGTTTCTTTGGCTACGCCGAAGCTCTTTATTTTGATGTAGTCCCATTGGTTTATTTTCTCCTTAGTTTCCATTCCCCTAGGAGCTGTATTGGTGAAGATGTTGCTATAACAAAGGACTGCTATTTTGCTGCCTATGGCTTCTTCTAAGATTTTTATCGTTTCCCATTTTATGTTTAAGTCCTTTATCCAGTTTATTTTTGTGTATGGTGTAAATTGGTGATCTAGTTTCATTTTTTTTTTTGCATGTATCTGTCCAATTTTCCCACCACCATTTGTTGAAGAGACTGCCTTGACTCCATTGTATGCTCTTGCCTCCTTTGTCAAGTATTAATTGAGCATAGTGGCTGGGTTCTCTGTTCTGATCCATTGGTCTATATGTCTGTTCTTGTGCCAGTACCAGGCAGTTTTGAGAACAGTGGCTTTGTAAATTAGCTTGATATCTGGTATTGTGATCCCTCCAACTTTGTTATTCTTTCTCAAGATTGCTGTAGCTATTCGAGGTCTATTTTTATTCCAGATGAATTTTTGCAATGTTTGTTCTTGGTCTTTGAAGTATGCCATTGGTATTTTAATGAGGATTGCATTGAATTTATAGCTTGCTTTGGGTAGTATGGACACTTGAATGATGTTGATTCTACCAAACCATTAACATAGTATATTCTTCCATTTCTCTATGTTTTACTCTATCTCTTTGTTTTGCATCCTGTAATTTTCTGAATACGGGTCCTTTACGTCCTTGTTAAATTTATTCCTAGGTATCTTAAATTTTTGTTACAATGGTAAATGGGATTGCCTCTTTTAGTTTCTCTTTCTATGAGTTCATTATTGGTGTATAAAAAAAGCTATAGATTTCTGGAGTTAACTTTGTATCCTGCTACATTGTCGAATTCATTTATTAATTCTAGTGGTTTTTTTATGGAGTCTTTGGGGTTTTCTATGTATAATATCATGTCATCTGTGAATAATGACAATTTTACTTCTTCTTTTCCAACTTGGATGCCTTTTATTTATTCTTCTTGTCTGATTTTAATGGCTAGTACTATGTTGAACAGGAGTGGTGAGAGTGGGCATCCCTGTCTTGTTCCTGTTCTTAGGGGAAATGGTTTTAGTTTTTGCCCATTGAGTAGGATATTAGCTGTAAGTTAATCATATAAGGCTTTTATTATGTTGAGGTATGATCCCTTTATTCCCATTTTGCTGAGGATTTTTATCAAGGAGGGGTATTGGATTTTATCAAATGCTTTTTCTGCATCAATTGATATGATTATATGGTTTTATCTCTCAATTTATTTACGTGGTGTATCACATTTATTAATTTGTGATATTGTATCATCTTTGCATGCCTGGAATAAATCCCACTTAGTCATGGTATATGATCTTTCTAATGTAATGCTGGATCCAATTTGCTAGAATTTTGTTAAGAATTTTGGCATCTATGTTCATGAGAAATATTGGTCTGTAATTCTCTTTCTTTGTATTGCCTTTAATCTGTTTTGGAGATTAGGGTAATGCTGGCTACATAGAAAGAGATTGAAAGTGTTCCTTCCTCTTTAATTTTTTAGAATAGTCTAAGGAGGATAGATTTTATTTCTTCTTCAAATGTTTGGTAAAACTCCCCTGTGAACGATCTGATCCAGGGCTTTTATTTGTTGGAAGTCTTTTATTACTGCTTCAATTTCCTCCATAGCCATCAGCCTATTCAGATTTTTTTATTCTTCCTGATTGGAAGGTCTATTTTTCTAGCAATATGTCCATTTCTTCTAGGTTGACCAGTTTGTTAGAAAAGAGTTGTTCATAGTATTTTTTTAGGATTCTTCATATATCTGTGGGTGTCAATTGTTATTTCACTGCTTTCATTTCGATTTCGTTTATATGGGTTCTCTCTCTTTGCTTCTTAGTGAGCCTGACTAAAGGTTCATCAGTCTTGTTTATCCTTTCAGAGAATCAGCTCTTGGTTTCATTGATCTTTTGCATTGTTTTTTTAGTCTCAATGTCATTTATTTCTGCTCTGGTCTTTATTATTTCCTTCCTTCTGCTCATTCTGGGATTTTCTTATTGTTCTCTTTCCAATTCTTTAAGTTGTACAGTTAGATAACTTATTAACAGTTTTTCTTACTTTTTCGAGGTAGGCCTGTAATGCTATGAACTTCCATCTCAGGACTGCTTTCATTGTGTCTCATAGATTTTTGAACTGTTGTGTTTTCATTGTCATTTGTTTCCAGGATTTTTTTTATGACTTCTTTGATCTCTTTGGCAACCCAATCATTGTTTAACAGCATGCTATTCAGCCTCCAAATGTTTGAATTTTTATGAATGTTTTTATTGTACTTTATTGTTAATATTATACTACTGTAGTCTGAGAAGATACTTGATATGATTTCAATCTTCTTGAATTTGGACAGATTTGCCTTTGTCCCAATATGTGGTGTATCTTTGAAAATGTTCTATGTGCATTTGAGAATTTATATTCTGTAGCTTTGAGGTGGAATATTCTAAAGCTATCGATTAAGTCCATTTGATCTAGTGAGTCATTTAGGATTGCTGTTTCTTTGCTGATTGTTTTGTCTAGAGGATTTATCGAATGATGTCAGTGGGGTATTAAAGTCCTCTATTATGATTGTATTGCTATTGATCTCTCCCTTGATATATTCCAAAAGATTTTTTATGACTTTGGGTGCTCCTGCACTGGGTACATATATGTTTACCAGAGTTATATCTTCTTGCTGTATTGATCCCTTTAGAATTATGAAGCGGCATTCCTTGTCTCTTGTTATGGCCTTCACTTCAAGGTCTATTTTGTCAGATATAAGTATTGCCTCTCCAGCTTTTTTTTTTTTCCTTTCTATTTGCCTAAAAAATATTTTTCTATCCCTTCATTTGCAATCTGTTTGAGTCCCTTGTTCTGAGGTGGGTCTCTTGTAGACAGGATATATATAATTCATGTTTCTTATTCTTTTCTTTTTTAAAAAATATTTTTATTGATTTTTTACAGAGAGGAAGGGAGAGAGATAGAAAGTCAGAAACATCAATGAGAGAGAGACATCGATCAGCCGCCTCGTGCACACCCCACTGTGGAAATGTGCCTGCAAGCAAGGTACATGCCCCCAACTGGAATCAAACCCGGGACCTTTTAGTCTGCAAGCCAACGCTCTATCCACTGAGCCAAAGCAGTCTCAGCTCATGTTTCTTATTCATTCAGTCACTCCATGTCTTTTGAGTGGAGCATTTAGTCCACTTATGTTTAATGTTATTATTGATCGGTACTTGTTTGTAGCTATTTATATTCTTTATGCTTGTGTTCCTTCTTCTCTTCCTATTTCTTCTTTTTACAGCAGTCCCTTTAGCATTTCTTGCATTGCTGGCTTGGTAGTGATAAACTCCCTTAGCCATTTTTTATCTATGAAGCTCCTGATTTCCCCTTCAATTTTGATTGATAGCCTTGCTGGATAGAGTATTCTTGGATTTAGTCCCTTGCTTTGCATCACTTTATATACTTCATTCCGTTCCCTTCTGGCCTGATGTCTTTCTGTTGAGAAATCATTTCATAATCTGATGGGAGATCCTTTGTAGGTTAACTCTCTGTCTCTCCCTTGCAGCCTTTAAGATTCTCTCTTTGTCGTTAACATTTGCCATTGTAATTATAACGTGTATTGGTGTGGATCTTTTGGGGTTCATCTTGTTTGGGACTCTCTGTGCTCGTGTGACCTTTTTTCTTCTTCAAATCAGGGACATTTTCTTTCATTATTTTTTCCAAATAGTTTCTCTAATCCTTACTAGTCTTCTTGTCCTTCTGGCACCCCTATTTTATGTATATTACTTTGTTTCATGTTGTCCCAAAGTTCTCTTAGGCTTTCCTCCTACTTTTTTTTTCTCCAATTTCTGTTCAGATTGGGCTTATTTCTCTACCTATTCTTTTAACTTACTAATTTGGTCCTCCAGTTCTTCTAGTCTACTGTTGAAACCTTCCATCGTGTTTTTTTATTGTCACTTTTAATTTCCTCCTGATTCTTGCATAGGTTTTTAATTTTTAATTGAATTTTTGGTGTTTTGGTGTCAAATTATTTGAGTTCTTTATAAATTTTTTATATTAACCCCTAATCAGGTGTATCATTGGCAAATATGTTCTCCAATTCAGTGGGTTTCTTTTCATTTTGTTGATGGTTTCCTTTGCTGTACAAAAACTTTTCCATTTGATGCAGTCCCACTTGTTTATTTTTTCTTTTGTTATTCTTACCCGAGTAGACATATAAGAAATAATATAGTTATGAGAAATGTCCGAGATTTCACTGCCTATTCTTTCTTCTAGGATTTTATGGTTTTGAGTTAACATTTAAGTCTTTAATACATTTTGAATTTAAATGTTCAAAGTGGAAAGAGCATACCACCTGCAACAGAATCACCTAGGCCCTACTCTGACCTTCTCTAAGAAATAAAACTGGGAAGGAGTGATCTTAACCACCTCACCCAGGTGACTCTTGGGAAACAGTCGCCCAACCGTTTAGACTAAGTCTCTCAAAGTTGGTCCATTTTCTCTCACTGCTCCCAAGCAGAGGGGTCACTCCACCTTTAGTGCCAACACTGGCCTCATGTACAGCTCCATTGTTGTCCATCTCACAGTATTTCTTTTATATATATATATATATATATATATATATATAATTGATTTTTTTACAGAGAGGAAGGGAGAGAGACAGAAAGTCAGAAACATCGATGAGAGAGAGAGACATCGATCAGCCGCCTCCTGCATGCCCCACAGTGGAGATGTGCCCGAAAGCAAGGTACATGCCCCAAACCGGAATCGAACCTGGGACCTTTCAGTCTGCAGGCCGATGCTCTATCCACTGAGCCAAACCAGTGTTGGCCATCTCACAGTATTTCAATTCCTAGAGGTTTCTGTGCCTTTTCTCCTTCAGTCCCTGAATGTAGGAAATGTGTACTGTGTATCCAATCTAGCATATTGTCTGGAAAAGTAAGTGATCAATATTAGCTGTAGCATTGTTTATACCAAGAAAAAATAAACTGAAACAACGCTAAACTCCATTATTTGGGAACTACCTAAATTAATTACAGTGTTAACGGTCTAGTGCAGGGGTGGGAAATTTATGGCCTACGAAATCATTTTGTCTGCCCTTGCCAAGACATTAGGGGTAAGTTAATTAAATGTTTGACCAAATATAGCAGGCTAAACATTAATAATTTTGTATAGCCCGCTAATGATGTTATAAACATCCAAATGGCCATTGACAGAAAGAAAAAATAAAGTCCCTCACTCCTGGTTTAGTGGAATGATATGCATCCATTAAAAATAATAACACTGGTTATCTATTGATTGGAAGAATACCCAGGATAAATATATAGCAAACAAAGTACAAAATGCTCTTTTATACATATATATTCTAATTGATTTCAGAGAGGAGGGGAGATGGAGAGAGAGAGAGATAAAAACATTAACAATGAGAGAGAGTCATTGATTCAGTTGCCTCCTGCAGGAACTACACTGGGGATTGAGCCCGAAACCAGGGCATATGCCCTGACCAGGAATCGAACCCTTGAACTCCTGGTTCATAGATCAATGCTCAACCACTGAGACACAGCAGGGCCAAAATGCTCTTGAAGAATATATACCAAAACGTTAACAGTGGTGAGATTAGAAATTACATCATTCTCTTTTTGTAATTTTATGTTCCCATTATAGTTTAAGTTCAGTATTATTTTGTATCCATTTTAGGTGTACAGTAGAGTTGTTAGAAAATCATATACTTTACTATTCTTTTCTTTATAGCTATCCTTTTTTACAACAGAATTTTTTTTATAATTAGAATTTTTACAATAAGCCTGTATAACTTTTTTAAACTTTAAAGCTATTTTCATTTTAAATGTCTATGGAATAAATGTTCTTCTAGTAAATAATGGCTCCACTTATTCAGCTTCCAAAGAGAGAGATTTCCTAAGTGGGCAAGGATCCAAGGGTTGGCTATGATTCAAAGGTTGGCGATGTTGTTGCTAAGAAGAAGGAGAAAGTAGAAAATGGGTCGTCCTTGGCAACTGGCTCTCACTAATGTTCTTCCTATCGTGTGAGATTTAGAAAATTATTTAAATGTCCTTTAATCTCTTACTATATGACACTTTTATAATAAAAATTGTGAATTACAGTAATTGATGATACCAATTACTCTCAGCATATAGCAACTGATCTGTTCTCAACTTTTCAGTTGGGAAAATCAGCTTTCAACCTCATCTTATTTCCCCTGTTGGTTCCTCTCTCACTTTTCAGAATGTTCACTGTCCAAGAGGAAGCTGTAAAACACTGTGTTTTACTCTATTTATTGCGATATCACAACTGCATGGGCCAGCTAATGGCAATGGCTTTCAGATACCACCACTGAATTGGGGCATTGCCTTTGCTCTTAGAAGGGTGAGTGAGGAGGTCGGAGGGACCCCTCCAGGCTTTTTTTTTTATTTTAGAAGAAAAAACTATAAGTAAAATTCATTTTAATTAATATTGTACATAAAATCAAGATGGTTGGAAGAAAAAAATAACTTAAAATCACCCCTTCAACAACAGAAAGAACGTGTCAATCTCATATTTTTTCACTAAGTCCAACATTTAACTTAAAACAGAAGCAAAACCAAGATTTGCAAAGAGGAAAAAATAGAAACACTTTTATTAGTCACTGGTAGATTTCTGTACTAAACTAAACTTTAACGGCTTTAAATATATATTTCACATGAATAATATCAACTAAAAATATGTATTATTATAGCTTAATAACTTGAACACATTTCCTACTTGAGTTCTCCTAAAATGAATTCTCCTTTCTACCTATTAGACAGGACAGATAGCTACTAGGGCAGGAGGAGGCAAAGGGTGGGGTAAAAGGGAGAGTTTATCTCAGCCACTGAACCAAGAGAGGTCAGCAGTCCTGGTACTTACCATGATAAATCATCAGATGTTCTCATAAATTCTGGAAAAAGCTCAAACTATATAAAGGGGGACCTTGAAATCTAGTCCTTGGCCCAAGATACCTGGCCTTGGAACTTAGAAATCTATGGGGGAGGAGTATAAAACCCTTGAACCCCCACAGACAGGGTCCTCAGATTAGCTGAGATGTCCACTTGTGCTTTATGTCAAGTGTAGTCTTCATATACAGTGGTACCTCGAGATACGAGTGCCCTAACATACGAGATTTTTGAGATATGAGCCATCGAATGAGCAATTTTTGCTTTGAAATACAAGCAACATTTGAGATAGGAGTCATCGCCCAGATCAGCCGGCTGCACACAACCCACCAGTTTACAAGGACTTGAGCATCTCATAGTTTCCCACGCCTCAAGGTTACGGAACGAATTAAACTCGTATCTCGAGGTACCACTGTATTCATTTGCTTCCTTAATAAATTCACTTGCTTTGCTTCAACACTTATTTCTGTCACATCTCTGAATTCTTTCTTGCGAATGTGACAAGAGCCAGAGGGAAGAGCCTCTCTCACTAGGGCATCTCTCTGGTAAGAAAGCATAAAGTTAATAGAGAAAAAAAAACACAACTTTAAAGGAACTGCTAGAGGATTTCTTTAAAAAGACTTATGAGAATATTAAAATTCAGCGTAAACTAAAATATCAGAATTTTAAAGCCATTTCTTAACCTGGCTCGAAATATTCTTTCCAAAAAAAGCAAAATGTAACTATAATTTATTAACCCACGGGTTCAAGAAATACCTGCTCATTGGACAAGTTCAGAAGTATAGCTATTGTCATAAATGCCAAACATGTAGACACACAGCTATGCACCCAAAATGTCATAGGATGGCTGGTGAAAGGGGCTCAAGGCTGGGAGAGAGGAGACAAAAGGAGTCCTTCCCTTTGTGTTCTTCAGTGACCACGTGACTCAAGGTAGTTATTCCGCTTCTCAGAGTTTCTGACTTTCTCGTCTCTAAAACACGAGCATCTGGCGGGAAGATGTCTGGGTCCTTTCCAGATTCAATATTTTGAAAGCTCTCACTCTACACATTCCCTCCACACATTTATAAGCTGAAAATATTGTATTTTTATAATCTACGGAAGCTGCAAATAAAAGAAATGCACTTCAGCAGATTTTTCCCACTAAGATTTTGAATAAAGGGAGAAGATACAGATCTACCACTTTATCAGAACTGTGTCACTTTTCAATACAGTGTTATCTTTTATTACTCAGCCTTTCTTTTCTTTTTTCTTTCTGTCCTATGAGTTAAAAAAAAAAAAATTGTCTTTCCCAATCACTGAATCAGCAAGAATCGTGAGATGAGCTAAAGGCAGAAAGATATCTGACATATAATGATCACTCATTTTGTCTTCTAAAAAAATAACTGAAGGCAGACATTTGAACTTTTCCAAAGTATTATATTCCAATGTACAGGAGAGCTAAGTTATCAAACCAGTAATAAAAACGAACACGTAGCTAAAACTAGTTTGGCTCAGTGGATAGAGCATTTAGCCTATGGACTGAGGGCCCCAGGTTCGATTCCAGTCAAGGGCATGGATCTTGGTTGCAGGCACATCCCCAGTAGGGGGTGTGCAAGAGGCAGCTGATCGATGTCTCTCTCTCATCGATGTTTCTCTATCTCTCTCTCTTCCTCTCTGTAAAAAAATCAATAAAAATATATTTTTTTAAAAAACGAATATGTACTTAGTGCTATTTATAGAGCATTTCACATGTGTGCTATGTGAGGAGCCAGCATCAGTCACCCCCAGATATATATCTGAGTGGTATGCAGATGGTTTTGACCTACAGGCAACTTTAGCTGCAGACTTAGAAGGAACTTCTGCCTCCCACACTTAACTGCCTAGAACAGTGATCGGCAAACTCATTAGTCAACAGAGCCAAACATCAACAGGACAACAACGGAAATTTCTTTTGAGAGCCGCAAACCAACTTCTGTGCGTGGGCCATGAAGCTTCCATCGCACTGTACATGCGCGCCCGCATGTGGTGTTCTGTGGAAGGGCCACACTCAAGGGGCCAAAGAGCCCACAGGTTGAGAACCGCTGCTCTAAGATAGAGACGGTGCATGATTTAAAGTATTTCTGTAAAGATATTAAAGAGATCCCCCCCAGGGAAGGGAACTGGAGATTTAAGAGACCGGTTTGGGAAGGGGACTTATACCTCAGTTATTTTAAAATGTAATACTGTTTGAAATGTTTACTTCTTTGCATGCCTCGTGGTGGCTTGTGGGCTGCAGGTAGCTTGCATGCTGGTACTCAACCTGGCTGATGTAACAACCCAATTAGATAAAATAATGTATGTGCTGGAGATAGAGAGGAGGGGCCAAAGAGCTGCATGTGGCTCTCGAGCCACAGAGTGCAGGGTCACTGGCCTAGAAGAATGTGAATGAGAAGCCTTTTGATAAGAGATTATCAGTATGTTCTTATCATCCTAAAATGACCCTTTTAAGCATCCAAGCCATCTTCTCTCATCCCTCGCTCCCTTTCTGTCTCTGAGCCTCTACTGAATGGGGATCTCTGAATCTCTCATGTATGCAGGGTTTTGATATGCATGTATGTATTAAATCTGGTTATTTTGCTCATTTTTCTCATGTCACGCCAGGAGAAAACCTCGAGGATGGAGGAAAGTTTGTTTCTTCCCCACATTGCTAAATGTCCATGAATCTATGGGGAAGTATTATACCATTTCTGGCATTATACTCTGTCATTGAGGAAACTGAGACTCTCCAACATTAATTTCCCAAGATCATAAATAAGGTTAGAAAGCACCAGATCCATGACTCTGTCTCCTGACCGTTTCCTCTGAGTCTCCTTTCTCTCTGCGATGACATTCCACGACTTCAGAAACCTTTAATTTTCAACGGAAGCACGTTTCACCTAATATTAGAGTAAATGGTTGCTCGAAAATACCATAAACAATGACTTGATTAATTTCCTACCCTTAATATATAATGTGTCCTATCAAATTTTTTAAAAAATCCAATAATTCAATAGAAAATTAGAAGAGGAAGATAACCATGGTTTACCAAAAAATATATATATATATTGCAAGTAACTTTGAAATACTTAAAATAAAAAGGTTTAAGCTCAGTCAACCAAATAACTACAAGTCAAACATAAACCTTTTTCCTCACTATCTATTAACAGACTTTTAACATGGGTCACGGCCCAGCCAGTGTGGCTCAGCGGTTGAGTGTTCAGCTTATGAACCAGAGCGTCACGGTTCGATTCCCAATCAGGACACATGTCCCCGTTGTGGGCTCAGTCTCTGGCAGCCTGCTGATGGCCCTCTCTCATCCTTGGTGTTTCTCTCTCCCTCTCCCTCCCTGTCTGAAATCACTAATGGGTGGAACTTACAGGTTAAGTGGAGGAAACTGAACAAGTTAAAGTGGTTTGTTCCCAGTCCCATGGCTGCCTCTCTGAGAAAAGAGACAGGGTAAAAAAAAATAATAATCATAATAAGACCTAATTTCATAATCAGTCGATGACTTCTCTGTTCATAACCACTAGTAAGACTGCCAAAATGATTTATCGATACACAAACGTGTTACTGATGTGGACATTTATAATTTGGCGGAGGTTTTATTCCTAAAGTTGAACAATAATTCTCAGTGTTAAGCATTTACCCATTACCACATTCAAATCCCCTGAGCTTTTGTGCTATTATGTTTTTATTACATTGCCCATCAAGTAGTAAGTGAAAACGAAATTGTTTCTGAAGGATACAGAATTGCTTCAAGTAACCACGCTTGGAAAAGTTCTATTTTTCCTTTAAAAGTGAAACACCAATTACCTTCACATTTATAACATGACTAAACACCTCATGTTGCAGTCCCTCTATCCTAACTAAGCTGCAGACTTTGCTGGAATTAAAAACGGTTTACACAGACCTCAGATAACAAGAGAAAGGCTTACCCTCAAACAAGCTGAATATGAGTTTTGGCACCATTTCTCTGTCTTCGGTGTTTAGGGGATGAACAGGGAAAGAAGGCTGCTGGAATTTGCCTGCCCCCGCCCCCCATCCTGACCAAAGTACTTGAACATGAAGAAATGAGAAATCTGCAGCCTCGAGAATTAAACAGACAACCCCAAATCTATTAAATTTCCCCCCAGGATTCCGTACACTGCACTTCAAAGCAAAAGAAATTAAAATGTCCTGGAACTGTACATGTTTCGATGCTTTTTTAACTAATCAACTCTTCTTCATAACACACACACACCCCCAAAAAAAAAAAAAAAAAAAGATTTCCGCCGAAATGGGTTTGGCTCAATGGATAGAGCGTCGGCCTGCGGACTGAAAGGTCCCAGGTTCAATTCCGGTCAAGGGCACGTCCCCAGTGGGGGTCGTGCAGAAGGCGGCTGATCAATGTCTCTCTCTCATCAATGTTTCTAACTCTCTCTCCCTCTCCCTTCTTCTCTGTAAAAAATCAATAAAATATAAAAAAAAGAAAGACTTGTATGGGGTCTCACACACTTAAAAAAACAAAAAAGATTTCCAGATCCAATTCCAAGCACAATTTAGTTACAGCATCACCAAAATCACAGCTTCAGAGCGGCTTTGACAGATAACAGAAACTTGGTGTCCATGAGGGAAAATAAGCACTTCAGGCATTGATGTTCTCTTTATCTTCCCTATCTATCCATCACCAGCCAAACCAGGAATGCTACAGCTTTTGAACAGAGAAGTATTAGGTTTGATGGCCAGATGTCAATGGAACAAACAATGAATAATAAGTCTCTCACGGCTTAGAAGAGAGCTGTGATCCAAGACCTGCTTATTCTTCATCAAACACCCCGGCGGGCTCAGAGACAGCCTCAGCCGGGGGCCACGCAGTGAGCACCCCAGCATCCGGCAGGTAGGTGACTGCACACATTCTGGGTGAGCTGGGGACCCCTGAACGCGCTGCAGGAGGGGGACAGCGGCCCCTCGGCTCCAAACAACTGTTCCCTTATCTTCAGGGCTTTCTCAAGACGGGCCAGAAACACAGATCCGCGTGTGAACTCGCCCTGTTCAAATGTTGGCACAAAATTGCTCAAAGCACGGCGTGGGCCAAGCCAAACATGTCTGCGGGCAGGGCGGGCCAGCTGGCTGCCTGCGAGCGCCCGGGGAGCTGGAGAAAGCCTGCCTCTGCCTCTGCCTCCGCCAGCCTGGCCCGCGCATCAGAGAGCGAGCACTCAGAGTCTCCTCCGAGGAGGGAAGAAAGATGCTGTGGCCGAAACCCGTGTGGCTCAGTGGATAGAGTGTCGGCCTGCGGACTGAAAGGTCCCAGGTTCCATTCCGGTCAAGGACATGTACCTTGCTTGCAGGCACATCCCCAGCAGGGGGCGTGCAAGAGGCAGCTGGTCGATGTCTCTCTCTCATCGATGTTTCTCTCTATCCTTCTCCCTTCCTCTCTGTAAAAAATCATTAAAATATATTTTTTAAAAAAGAAAGAAAGAAAGATGCTTTGGAGACTTCAATCTGATCCTGAGGGAGTCACTATTTTTCTACCATAGCTTTTCAATGCATTTCACACTCACACACACACACACACACATACACATTCACACTTCCCCACAGAGCCAAGATCACCCATCATTTCCAAAGGAATTCCATCGAGTGATGCTTATTTGTACCCAAGAAAACGAACATCCATTCAAACACACGTGTATCTCAAAAGATAGACAGATACACAACTTTAATTCCTGTTGTCTTGGCTCTTAACAAAAAAAAGCAAAAGGTACACAACAGCTGCAAATAGCTCCTAGGACAGTGGTTCTCAACCTTCCTAATGCCACGACCCTTTAATACAGTTCCTCATGTTGTGGTGACCCCCAACCATACTTCCTAACTGTAATTTTGCTATTGTTATGAATTATAATGTAAATACCTGTGTTTTCCGATGGTCTTAGGCGAACCCTATGAAAGTGTTGTTCCACCCCAAAAGGGGTCTCGACCCACAGGTTGAGAACCGCTGTCCTAGGACTATGAAGTAACCATTTACAGTCCAGTAAGCTCATTCTCAATGACGGGTCAAAGGTTTCCGCTGCCAGATCTCCCTGCGCTATTTATCATTCACTGTGTGCGATGCGGTTCAGGCAACGTGTGGTAACAGGAGACAAATAAAGAGCAAAAAGCCCCAACTTCTGATTTGCACACAGCTCTGCTCCTGGACAGTGTGATTTCTCACTGGTCACAGAGCCAGGCAACCTGGCCCCGAGAAAATAAAAGTTTTGCATCTCATCTGGCTGGTGTTGCTCAGTGGTTGAGCATCGACCTACGTACTAGGAGGTGACAGTTCAATTCCGGGTCAGGGCATATGCCTTGGGTTGCGGGCTCGATCCCCAATAGGGGGCACGCAAGAGGCAGCCAGTCGATTGTTCTGGGTCATCATTGATACTTCTCTCTCTCCCTCTCCCTTCCTCTCTGAAATCAGTAAAAATTATTTTTTAAAAAGAGTTTTGCATCTCAACCAAGAGAATAAAATAATCTATGCAAGCATTTGAATAACACAGGCATCATTTACTGCATTCCCAGACATGTAAGCACCTTCCTCTTTGTTCCCATATACAGTGGTACCTCGAGATACGAGTGCCCTAACATATGAGATTTTTGAGATACGAGCCATCAAGCGAGCGATTTTTGCTTTGGAATACGAGCAACATTTGAGATAGGAGTCATCGCACGGATTGGCCGGCTGCACACAACCCACCCGTTTACCGCGACTCATAGTTTCCCACGCCTCAAGGTTACGGAACAAATTAAACTCGTATCTCAAGGTACCACTGTACATGTATTTTATAAGCATATGTTTTTCAACTGTTCACCCACTATCTCTAATAAACACACACTGATCACGTGGTTTCAGCCAGTGGTTCTGAACTTTTTAAAGAACCTGACAAAGTGGAGGACCAGGCCTGTCCCTGAAAAAGGCAACAATCCTGAGGAATTCGAAGTCCCTCCAGGGCCCTTACTGAAGAAGCTCATGGCAAAGTCACCACGACTGCGCTCAGCTTCACTGGTGTTAACCGTCCAGAAACACTGACTTCAGAGTATGCTCTGAGGAATTAAGGCAGTTTACTTGCATGCATTCTCTTGTTTACATATATATATATATATATATATATATATATATATATATACACACAGTGGTACCTCGAGATACGAGTGCCCTAACATACAAGATTTTTGAGATACGATGAGCCATCGAGCGAACGATTTTTGCTTTGAAATACAAGCAACATTTGAGATAGGAGTCATCACGCGGATCGGCCGGCTGCACACGACCCACCAGTTTACCGAGACTCGAGCATCTCACAGTTTCCCACGCCTCAAGGTTACAGAACGAATTAAACTCGTATCTCGAGGTACCACTGTATATAAGTGGTTAATAGGCTGAGTGGCTGACCGGCCAGTCGCTATGACATGCACGGACCACCGGGGGCAGACGCTCAACACAAGAGTTGCCAAGCTGCAGTGACTCGGCAGTGGTGATACTCAGGTGACGCACCCTAAAATCAGAGAGGAGGGATCCCAATTCCTCGTGGGGCCATGCAATTGCACCTTTGGCCGTGGGTTATGTTGCTGCAGGGGCATTGTAGACCCCAAATCTGGTTCACTGCGCACTTGATTTGCGTTCCACGCCCTGTATGACAGCAATTTTGCAGAGTGGCCTCTTGCACTCCAGGATCCCTTTGGGTAATATGAGAGAGCCAGTTTTTTGTTTTTTGTTTGGTTTTTGTTTTTTTGTGTGTTTTTTTTAATATATTTTATTGATTTTTTTCACAGAAAAGAAGGGAGAGAGAAAGAAAGTCAGAAACATCAATGAGAGAGAGATATCCATCAGCCAAGGCTGCACACCCCCCACAGTGGAGATGTGCCCACAAGCAAGGTACATGCCCCCGACCAGAATCGAACCTGGGACCTTTCAGTCCGCAAGCTGACACTCTATCCACTGAGCCAAACCGGTCTCGGCCAGAGAGCCAGTTTTTGCCCAATCCCTGCAAGCCAGGCCAAGGGGCCCCACCTCCTGGAGGGACCCCGCTCACTCTGCAGACACCCTTCAAGCCGCCCCAGGTGCCGCGGCTGAGGAGGGACCAGGGGAGGTTGGCTCCAGGGTGTGTCCGGCCCGTCTCACCCGGTCCCACCACCACCACCTTCTAATTAATTTCCTTTCAGTGTGCACAAATCTGTGCACTGGGTCACTAGCATTTCAATAAGCTTTCATGTTTGAAAATTACAATCATTGTTAAATCAGTCGGGTCTGGGCGGATAAATTAAGCTACTATGTTGGCTAATGATGGGTTACCATTCACTTGCTGAACTCTTTACCATTTACCAATTTGGCTCAGTGGATAGAGCTTTGGTCTGTGGACTGAAAGGTCCCAGGTTCAATTCCAGTCAAGGACATGTATGTTGGTTGCAGGAACATTCCCAGTAGGAGGTGTGCAGGAGGCAGCTGACCGATGTTTCTAACTGTCTATCCTCTCCCTTCTTCTCTATAAAAAAATCAATAAAATATATTTTTTTTAAAAGAGAGAGAGATGATTTAGGAATGATCTGTTTATTACCTAACTACTCCCACAGCACTAGTAATTATAAAATATTTTAGAGAGCCACCATATCGTGAGTGGAGATGCTAGGATATATTTATTGGGAGTGAAAACTAATACTTCTTCATAAAGGCTTTGATGCCATTATATTCCCCTTCTGTAACTGTATCTCATTGTTGAAATTTGGTTTGGCCTGACCTCTATTTACAAACAAAAGGTCATGGACTGGGCCTCATTAAAAGAACAGGATGATGCAGATAACCCGAAAAACAAAAATGTCAACCTTGGAAGGTCGCCTGTTTGGGCATTATGTAATATACATGAGATTTTGCTTCTTGGAAGGTCAAGGTCATTTATAGATATGATCTACAGCATAGCCTATTTTAAAAATGATTACCACCAAAAGTCTCTATGCAGCCCAACTGGATTTATTTGCAACTGAATTTTGATACATATGATTTGACAGTAGTAGAATATGACTTAATAAGACATCTGAACAATCTTGAACCTAACAGCTCAGCACTTTAGATTTGCTGACAAATAAGGCAAATGTGGTATAAAAATAAATAAATTACTGTTACCAAAAATAGCCCCCTCCACAGAGCACAGAGGATTTTCAGGCCAGTAAAAACACTCTGATACCATAACGAACACATCTCATCATACATCTGTCCAGACCCACAGCACGCGCACCACCGAGAGCAAACCTAATGTACGCCGTGAACTTGGGGTGGTGATGACAGGTCAGTGTAGGTTTGTCAATTTTACCAAATGCACCGATCTGGAGGGGGTGCTGATAATGGCAGGGGCTACGCATGTGTTGGAGAAAGAAGGTACGAAATCTGCCACAGCCAGGCCCGCATGGTCTTAACAGACAAATCACTGTACTGCCGGGTCCTGTGAACACACACAAAGTATTGGTAAGACCCCATGTTCTAGGGGTCTGTTATCTCTGAACCCTCACTCTGGTCTTTCCAATTCTGGAAGATGGCTGTTCTCTGAGAATCTAACGTTGACTAAAAGTGAGAAGGGGAAAAAAGTCAAGGAGAAAATGTAGGAAATCTAACCTGTCTACCTTCCTGTGCAACCTTCCACGTTAGATTTAGCCCGCCCTCTGTGAGAAGGCCTCCCGGACATTCCTTTCATCCGAAGCTGGTTGTGGCCCCTCTTCTGCTTCCACCGTCTTTTCTTTTTTTTTTTTTTCAGTCAAAAATCCAATAATTTTAATATAAATGAATGTTTATACTTCACTGATATGGTCACAGATGCCACACTACAAAGAACATCAACAATCATCTGGAAAGGCTATTAAAATACCCCTCCCATTTCCAACGAGGTATCTATATGAGACGATTTTTTTATATATTTCTTTTTTAAATTTAATAAATATTTATTGTTCAGATTATTACAATTGTTCCTCTTCCCCTCCGCCCATAGCTCTCCCTCCGCCTGGTTTCCATCCCACCTTCTGCCCTCACCCCCCTCTCACTGTCCTCATCCATAGGTGTACGATTTTTGTCCAATCTCTTCCCATACCCCCCACACCCCTTTCCCCCCGAGAATTGTCAGTCCACTCCCTTTCTATGCCCCTGATTCTATTATATTCACCAGTTTATTCTGTTCATCAGATTTTTATTCACTTGATTTTTAGATTCACTTGTTGATAGATATGTATTTGTTGTTCCTAATTTTTATCTTTACCTTTTCTTCTTCTTCCTCTTAAAGAGTACCTTACAGCATTTCATATAATACTGGTTTGGAGTTGATGAACTCCTTTAGCTTTTTCTTATCTGTGAAGCTCTTTATCTAACCTTCAATTCTGAATGATAGCTTTGCTGGATAGAGTATTCTTGGTTGTAGGTTCTTGCTATTCATCACTTTGAATATTTCTTGCCACTCCCGTCTGGCCTGCATCGCTTCTGTTGAGAAATCAGCTGACAGTCATATGGGTGCTCCCTTGTAGGTAATGAACTGTTTTTCTCTTGCTGCTTTTAATATTCTCTCTTTGTCTTTTGTTCTTGGCATTTTAATTATGATGTGTCTTGGTGTGGTCCTCTTTGGATTCCTTTTGTTTGGGGTGCTCTGTGCTTCCTGGACTTTGTAAGTCTATTTCACCAGGTGGGGGAAGGTTTCAATCATTATTTCTTCAAATAGGTTTTCAGTGCCTTGCTCTCTCTCTTCTTCTGGCACCCCCATATTCTGATGTTGGTACACTTAAAGTTGTCCCAGAGGCTCCTTACCCTATCTTCAAATTTTTGGATTCTTTTTTCTTTTTGCTTTTCCAGTTGAGTGGGTTTTTTTGCTTCTTTGTATTTAAAATCTTTGACTTGAT
Source organism: Lasiurus borealis (assembly GCA_004026805.1). Lineage (NCBI taxonomy): Eukaryota > Metazoa > Chordata > Mammalia > Chiroptera > Vespertilionidae > Lasiurus > Lasiurus borealis. Next base: position 33,729 of record PVJN01018546.1, read on the forward strand.
TTTTATAGTCCTCTAGTCTGCTGTTAGGTCTCTGTATTTTTTATTTCAGTCAGTGTGTGTTTAATTTCTAGTTGGTCCTTTTTCTTATCCTCGGGGGACTTGTTAAATTTATTGGCCTTTTCTAGGAAATTCTTTAAAAATCTTATAACCATGGCTTTGAACTCTATATCCAGTTGTTTGCTTTCCTCCATTTCTTTCATTTGTGACCTGTTCCTTTGTCTCTGCATTTTGGCTGCTTCCCTGAGTTGGTAGAGTAGCTTGGTGTGCTAGGTGTCCTATAGGGCCCAGTGGCTCAGCCTCCCCAGTTACCTGAGGTGGACACTCTTGGTGCACCCCTTTGTGGACTGTGTGCACAGCCTTGTTATAGTTAAGTCTTGATTGTTGTTTTTCTGGTTCCACAGTCCTATGCAAACCTCCATCATTTCACTTATTATATTGTATCACAATCATATCCCTGGATCTATTCCCCTGGAGGCAGGCAATATCCTGTGCTCAGAAATGTTCTCTGAATCAACGAGTGCCCTTCCCACCCGTTACGTGCTTATCCACAGCTCTCAGATGCAAATGTCAATTTAATCTACAAAAATATGTTTATAGTTAGTGCCTGTTCATGCTATGGAAAGCTTTTCTCCCCAGAGACTCCAGGGTTTTTTGAAATTCTGAGATAATTCTGTGGCCGTCGCAGAGTTCTGTAATCAGAGGGCACCGGGGAATGTCAGAACTCATTCCAGTGCCAGGCTCAGGCAAACATTTACCCTCCCCGCCTTTGCTTTCCTTATCGGAACGAGGAAAACAGCAATACCAGCCTGTCTGCCACAGCTGCTGGGCACAGAATTAGTAAGATTTATCAATCATCTAGAAAATATTTCAATGACTTAGAAATCATATCACAAGAGAGAAAAAAATGGTAGCAGTTCCGCCTTTTTTTTTTTAACCCCAAGGCATTCTTGGAAACATGAATGAATGATAGTACAGCGATTCACATTTCCCTGAGGAAATAATATGAGGAGTGAATGTTATGTGGCTAGCAAAGGATAGATACCACATCTGTATGACTTTTTAATAACTGTTGGCATTTTATAATGAAGTATACATACAGCAGCATATATAAAATGTAAATGAAACTCAATGAATTGTTTTTAAATGAATAAACTTATATAACCACCACCCATGTCAAAAAAAAAAATAGATCATTTTGATGGTCCCTTTTCCTTTCTCAATCACTAACCTCTTCTAGCACCCAAAAGTATCAAGTATCTAACTTCCTATCCTGATTATCCCGACTATAGTTTAGTTATACCTGTTGTTGAACTTCATATAAATATAATCACAGAGACCCTAGCCAGTTAGGCTCAGTGGATAGAGCCAAAGGGACTCAAGTTCAATTCCAGTCAAGGGCACAGACCTGGGTTACAGGCTCCTCCCTGGCCTAGGCCCTGGTCAGGGCTCATGCAGTAGGCAAGCAACAGGTGAGTTTCTCTCACATCGATGTTTCTCTCTCTTTCCCTCTCTCTTCCACTCTCCCTAAAAATCAATGGGAAAATAGCCTCAGGTAGGATTAAAAAGATCTTCTTTTGTCTGGTTTCTTGCAGACACTGTTAGTGGGATATCCATATTGTTGTGCATTACTGTAATCAGCCTCATTTTTATTGCTGCATAATATTCCATATACTAATGCAAACCACTATTTCTCTATTGTACTGTTTAAGGACATTTTGATTATTTTGAATTAATTTATGACTTAATTGACATATTTAAATTAATACAATCATTTTCCAACCCTAGCAAATAGGCACAAATATACATTTATCAACGTATAAGAAACCTCAGTGTATCATATGCAAATCATACCTCAATACAAAATTATGCTATATGATACAAAAATATAGCTATCAAATCATAATCTAAATGTAAAACATCTAGGTAAGAAACATTTAACTTGCTTTATTTTGCCTTTAAAGTTTCAGATGAGTGTTTTGCTGACTTTTTTTAATGGTTTATAGGACTAAAACCTCTTTGGAAAAAATCTATCAAACTTAGTCTAAAACAGATCATCTCATTTCCTGTTAATATATTTCTCTGTAGTAAGTAGTAATTTTTAAAAATCACTTCATTATAAAAACCAAATGTTAACTGGTTATCTCTGGATAGAAAGATTGTTCATTACTTTATTTTCTTCTTTTTGCTTAGTTACATATTCTAAAGTTCTTAAGCTATAACAATTATAATAATAAAAATTACTTTTTTCTTTCATGAAAATCATTTCATCAATCTTCAAGTTGCAATTTTCAAAAATAATCTAGTTTCCTTTCCCCACTAAAGTATAAGTGCTTGGATGAACCATCAAATAAATGGTTTATCGTCTATATTTACCTTTGAAAGAGGAAAGAAACAGAGTTTCTATCAATGAGTCAATATTAACAAAGTGGGAACATTTAAAATACCAGGAAAGTATTTTAATAAAATCATGTGGTGAAGGTCTGGGTGGTGGGAGGGGGGCAGGTGCAGGGTGGAGGAGGTCAATGGGGGGGCGGGACATCTGTAATACTTTCAACAATAAAGATTTTTTTTAAAAAAGAAAAAAAGAGAAAGCTGAGGAGGCTAAAATAAATTTTAAAAAATTAAATAAATAAACAGGAAGGAGTTGAGCCTGTATATTAACTATAGAAATTTTCCTCCTAGCCACTGAGATTTGGATCAGTCATTATTTTGACCAGCAGCCATTTTCCTGAGCAAGTACTATAATGCAGGAAATTTGTAAGTAAAATGTTATACGATTGCTTTGAAATTATGCCTACATTTTGGTGAAAGAACCAGTCTGCCTACTATTAATAGTATCATGTTACTCATGTCAATGCTAGCAAATACAAAAATAATTCCCTAGTCTAAGGAGAAAATGCTATCGGTTAACAACCGACTGTGAGAATGAGCTGAACTACACTGGAAGATCAACAAGAAATAAACAAACGAGCAAACAAACAACTAAACAACTAGAAATGCTGAGTCACTGAACTTCAAAGGTTTGTTCTATTTTTTTTTCAATCTAGTGAAGTCTTGTCCAGAATGTTCTGCATCCCAATTGGAAGCCCTAATTATGGTGTGCCAAGACTCTGGCAAAGAGCGACATACCAAATTCAGCTCTTTTATTTTATTTTTTAAGATTTCCCTCTCAGAGGAAGGGGGTCTAACACAGTGACGAGCGCAGAGGCAATGGAGGCAGACTGCCTGCATCTGGAGGCTGTTCCCCCCCCCCAACGCCCACCCGTGGCTGAGTGACAGCGCAGACCATCTGGATGGGAGAGCTGTGACTCATCAGTCGCAGGGACTGCCACAAAGAAGGGTTCCGTTATTTGCATATGCCTGCACCCCGCAGCCAGATGGGTGGGGGCCGCCATGCCCCCGCTTGCTACTTTGCAGAGGCCAGTTACAGCCGGGCTGTGAGCAGCCACAGCCCCAGGAGCCTCTCTGATCAGGGGAGTTCTCCCCCCGAGTTTAGGGCTCTGCCCGTCACAGAGGATGGGACCTCTGGCTGCAGAGTTTGTGCTGTTCCTCCACTGGCCAAGGCCAGTGACCTTGGACTTCAAGCTGGCTGTATGGCCTAGCAGCCTCCGTGCCTGCAGGCTCCCACCTAGAGGTTAAGATACTGAAGCTTTCTACCCCCACCCCAAAGGATGCATGTTAGTGATGTATTAATAAGAGAGTTTTTTGAATTATTTTTTAGTGACAAATTTTTATTGAGTAAATGTAAACTTCATGTTAAATCATTCTATCGTAGAAATAAGTATCTGGAAATACTCCCTCCATCATTTTCCACCGTTGAAGCCAGTGGAGTGACTCAAACATGGTACATGGTAGAAATCTTGAACAAGTTACTTCATCTCTCTACTTCGGTTTCCTCATCAGGAAAATGGGGTAACAGTAATCGTTCTCACCATGCTGTGATTCAATGAACTCATGCACATGAAATACACTACCATGATGCTAACCTATGAAGAGCCCAATCCGTGTCTATTATTATCCAAATAACTGTATTTCAGCCAATCATCCTGCAGTCATTGGCTTCTTTTCTAGCATGAGAACTCTTTTTTTCCGTCTATCTTATATATATTTTAACAGAACAGAATAGAGAAAGCAGAGTTTAGACAACAATAAGAATAAAATAACATTATCATAACAGTAATTACAAAGCACCTGACACTGAGAACTTAGTAAATGCCAGGAACTTTATAAGGATTAGCTCATCTAATCCTCAAAATCACCCTGTGAGATGGGTGTTGTCCTCATCCTCATGGTCCTCGCTGTTGTCTTCATCATCCCATTTTTCAGATGGGAAAACGGAAGCTTCGTGAGGTAACTTAACTTGGCCAAGGCCACACGCTAGTAAATGATAGAGCTAGAGCAACTGCATCTGCAGCGCACCCCTTAACCCAGTGGTTCTCAACCTTCCTAATGCCGCGACCCTTTAATACAGTTACTCATGTGGTGGTGACCCCCAACCATAAAATTATTTTTGTTGCTACTTCATAACTGTAATTTTGCTATTATTATGAATTATAATGTAAATACCTGTGTTTTCCAATGGTCTTAGGCGACCCCTGTGAAAATGTCGTTCAGTCCCCAAAGGGGTGGCGACCCACAGGTTGAGAACCACTGCCTTAACCATTAGAACACAATGCCCCCCAGTAAGGGCTGCCGATCACACTGTTTGGTATAAACTTCTGGTTGATCAGTTGAGAGAGAATATAAATGAGGAGGGATGAAGCAGGCGGGCAAAGATTCAAGACCTTAAATGCCTTCCCCACTGGGTACAAAAGGATGACCCAGGTGATCAGCATTGTATTTTTCTGTCTTTAATGCAAAGGGTTTCCGCTACTTGCATGGAGCAGGAGCCTTGCCACGCAAGACTAAAGGAAGGTCATGGAAGGACCTGCAGGACTCAGCAGAAAGCTCTGGGATTAGGTCTGGGGGGGAGGGGAGGGAAAAAGGAGGGGGGGCGAGGGAACATAACAAACTATTTCGGGTCAGCTGACATTT